>QVTG01000112.1:0-59961 GCA_013305925.1 Geotrichum reessii | reverse complement strand
TATTATTATTATTATTATTATTATTATTTTATTATTATTATTATTATTATTATTATTATTATTATTATTATTATTATAATCTGGCCTTTTCTAAGCCGGCTGATGCTACAATTTCTAAAAAAAAAAATCCAGCCCGGTTGACCTCCGTGACAATTGCCCAGGAGCCAGTCTAGACTAATACTTTCAGTCATAAACCTGTAATATCAGGTATAGAAACGAAATATTTATATAAAAATGAATTCTGTTTTGAAGACATAAATATATCTAAAATTCCTTTATTGATTTTTACATTTAAATTTTTTTTTTCTTTCTATGAGATGAGTATAATTGATTTACTGTGTCTCCATGGTTTGCTATTGTATTAGCCTGTATTTACGTGTTACACCTCGGTACGAATGACAATAAGAGGGTAAAACAAAAATACAGTGAGACTGTTTCCAAAACATTCAAACATAACGTTGCCATGGGTCTTGATTTTAAAGTATCATTTTAAAGTATCATTGTTTCATTGATTTATTTTGGGGTAAAAACTAGTATTGTACCAAGTTCCAGTTATTTCAACCATGTTTTTTTTTCGTATTAACAAAATTTTTTTTAATTTTTTCAAAGGTTTTGTACCATGTTTCTTGGCTGTTTATTATTTTTTTTTTGTTCCTCGGCTTTTAATCACTACATAAAGCAACAGTAGCTCAGATCACAGTGTATTATCCCCATTTTCAACTATCTCCATCTATTCTTCATGTTGATTACTAGAAAAAAAAAACACCACGCCATAGATCACATAGAACTCTCGGACTTTGGAATAGAAACTCAAAATTCTACCGGTAATTTTTTTTTGCTTTTTCAAATCAATACATATTGAAAGACAATAACAGCAATACAAATCAGTTGGATTGTAACCTCAAAACCATCATCATTGACACCACCACTTCAAAGACAAAAAAAAAAACATAAATAATCGAAAATTTGCTATCTATTTTTGTTTTATTTTCTTCATAGTCATAACCATCAACATTCTTCATTTCAAATAACAACATACCTTTTTTTTTTTTTGCCATGTCTGACGTCAACATCAATACATCTGCATCAAGCCGTCTAAATCAGCTCATGAAGCATTTATCTGTCACTGACACGAAAAAAATCAGTTTTAATAAAACCGCAAGTTGTAAGTCATAACACTCCTTTCCTTTGTTTTTTATGGGTTTTTTTTTCTTTTTTTTTTTTTTTAAAGAAGATCGCGAAGACACTATATATGTTTATCATGATATACTCTTCGTTTCGAGCTACGAAAAATGGGGTCATACCTTTTCTTTTTTTTTTTTTCATGTGAACCAAAGAGAGAGAGAAAACGAAAATGAGATTTTTAATCAAAACTATTATTATATTTTTTTTTTACGGAACTCGACCCGATATCGCTGCGGTACCGCTGTCACTTAACAGTAACATTTGACGGGATAAAAATTGAACAAAAAAAAGAATACACGCCATTGTTTTTAGTAACCACCTTCGGTATTGGCATAAATTACTGATAACAACATGCATTTGAAATTACCCGGACTCTTGTTGGCTAAAAGACGCCTAAAAAAAAAAAGAAAGAAACCTTACTATCTCCCAAAAAAAGAAAAAAAAAATAAAAAGCCGACTCGGTATCCGAGTTTCAAGCAGCATCACTAAGCGCTTTTTTTTTCTTTTTGGCGGTAAACCCAACAAAACAAGGTGGTGATTCGACAAAGATCTTAGCCACCGTTAAGAAAGAGACGGTATCAATGGGATTTACTAGTTTGGATTTACGCCATCGAAGTATTATCAGTACGTTTTACTTTAGTGGCTGTGAGCGAAGCCACAGGGTTTTTGTATAGAGAACTTGAGACAGTGTCCCCCACAGTCAAGCCAATTTCAACCAATCATGCATTCTCATTTAATAAAACTGGAGATTATGTACATTTGCCATACAACGACATTATCACACTATTACAACTACAGAAACAAAAACAAAAAAAAACTAAAATAACTTCAAGTACAAACAACTTACAAAAGCTTTTTTTTTTTTCAACAACAACAGCAAATTATAAAACTTACAATAATCATGGTTTTATGAACCTATTCTATCGCAATGTTTTGAAAATTACCTCTACCCAACCAATCATTTTTATTATTATTTTCTCTATTGCGGCCATTGCTTCAACACAACTATAGTAACCATCAGTATGTGAATTTGTCATGGATTTACTATTGTTATCATAACTGGTTGGTCACAATCGGTAGGAGGGCTCAAACTGGTGTTTCCTGACAAGCAATTAGAGTAATCTTAAATTTTCCAACCGGCAAAACTTTTTTTTTTTTAATTACGAAATTATTACCATCAGCTTTCTAACTCTCTCTCTTTCGCAACTGAAAAATAAGGCATTTTTTTTCCTAAAAAGAAAAAAAAAAAATTATATAAACTGTTTCTATTCCTCCCTTTTCGCTTTTAATTATTTTTTCCTTTTTCTCCTCCTTTTTTTTTTTTTTTTTTTTTTCTTCCTTTGTGCATCTCCCCATCTATCTAACTAACAATGTCCTCAGCTACTTTCCAAAAGATCAAGGTCAAAGAACCCATTGTCGAGCTCGACGGTGATGAGCAGACCAGAATCATCTGGCAGTTCATCAAGGATAAGCTTATCCTTCCTTTCATTGATGTCGATCTTAAGTACTACGATCTGGGCATTGAGTACCGTGACCAGACCGACGATCAGGTCACCACCGACGCCGCCAATGCCATTCTCAAGTACAAGGTTGGTGTTAAGTGTGCCACCATCACCCCCGACGAGGCCCGTGTTGAGGAGTTCAAGCTGAAGAAGATGTGGCTTTCCCCTAACGGTACTATCAGAAACATTCTTGGCGGTACTGTCTTCAGAGAGCCCATTGTCATTCCCCGCATTCCCCGTCTTATCCCTGGTTGGGAGAAGCCCATTATTATTGGCAGACACGCTCACGGTGATCAGTACAAGGCTCAGGACTTTGTTGTTCCCGGTGCTGGCTCTGTCGAGCTTGTCTACAAGCCTGCCGATGGTGGTGCTGAAGAGCGCATCAAGGTTTTTGATTACAAGGATGCTGGTGTTGCCCTTGCCATGTACAACACTGATGAGTCCATCACTGGCTTTGCCCACTCTTCTTTCAAGCTCGCTCTTGAGAAGAAGCTGAACCTGTTCATGTCTACCAAGAACACTATTCTCAAGAGATACGACGGTCGCTTCAAGGACATTTTCCAAGATCTTTACGACAACGTTTACAAGAAGGACTTTGATGCCGCTGGTATCTGGTACGAGCACCGTCTTATTGACGATATGGTTGCCCAGATGATTAAGTCTTCTGGTGGCTACATCATTGCCATGAAGAACTACGATGGTGATGTTCAGTCAGATATTGTTGCCCAGGGCTTTGGTTCTCTCGGCCTCATGACCTCTGTTCTGATCACTCCCGATGGTGAGACCTTTGAGTCTGAGGCTGCTCACGGTACCGTCACTCGTCACTACAGACAGCACCAGCAGGGTAAGGAGACCTCCACCAACTCCATTGCCTCCATCTTTGCCTGGACCCGTGGTATTGCCCAGAGAGGTAAGCTTGACAACACTCCCGAGGTTATTGCTTTTGCCGATGCCTTAGAGAAGGCCACTCTTGAGACTGTTGATGTTGATGGCATCATGACCAAGGATCTGGCTCTTGCCTGTGGTAAGACCGACAGATCTTCTTACGTTCTGACCGAGGAGTTCATTGACGCTGTTGCCGACAGACTCAAGAAGGAACTTAAGTACTAAAGCATATTAGTTTGAGATGTTTTTTTTTTTTTTGGAAGAATAAAACCCAAGTTATGTACCCATTTAATGAAATGATTTTTTAATGAGTAAAATTGAGATTAAAAAGCCGATTACGTGCTCGTAACATGGATATGTCCCAAAGGAACAAACAAAAAAGAAAAGCTTAACCCAATTCGACCATTATAAATTAAGATTTTGGTGCTGAAAAATGTTATTATTTTATGATTGAAAAGTTTTATTTTTTTTTATTTTTATTATCATTATTTTTATAATGAAATTTTTCTGATTCAATAACTACATATATATAAAAAATAATCCCAAAACTGGTCAAATTTTTTTTTTTACTGATAAGTCTTATAAAAAAAAAAAAAAGCCAAGATCTATTTGTACATGTTGTATCATATATATAACTGAAAAAAAAAAAACAGGCGGAAAAAACAGGTAAACGAGAATATATCGGGGAAAAAAAAAGACTTTTTTTTTTTTTTCAAGGTACACATATACACACACATACATACATGAAAGTATATATACGTATATATTTCTATACTATTATCACTACTACTCCAAATGTATATATACAAACAAAAATTTATTTCTTTTTGCGTGGGGCTTAAGGTCTTCCCTTCTTTTGGCCAGTCGGGTTTACCGGCATCTTCAAGTCAATGTGTCACACACACACACACACACACACAAATATATATACAAACTGAAAATGATAGCTACACTTACCATGCTTTAGAATATTATGTTACGATACTGTCACGTGAGATTTGATCTCACGAGATTACTAAGCTTAGGACTTGAGAAAACAGGTAAAAAAAAAAAAAAAAAACTTTTTTTTTTTTTAATATATAAGTCTATTTTACTGTGAGCACACAGAATGTGTTAGTTTATGGCAATTTCAGCAAATGAAATTAGGGTGCCAGTACTTACAGAATTTTAGGCCCCTTGAAGAAAAGAAAAAAAAAAAAAAGTTCTGTATTCTGAAGGAGCTCTTGCCAGTAAGAAAGAGGTTCTACACGATTAGGGTTAATTACGGTACAAGTCCTTGACTCTATGACTTTGGATACATATGTTTGTGAAACAAAACAGATAGTTTGGTGAAGAGTGGTTATAAAGGCAAGCTTAAAGCGAGTCGGTCCTCTCTTCTGTATTTTGAGAGTGTGTGATGGCTTAGAGGTTAATTTCACGCTAATGCATAGGATGGTTGTAGTGATGTCGTTTGGTATCAGCGAAGAAAGCTATTGGTGTTCCTTGCTAGAGGTAGGATGTGATTCGGTATGTAGGTTTGGTGAACAAAGTTTTGCAGAAAGAAGAGGTTTTTTCTCATTCTCAGGAGAAGAGAAAATTCTCTCTCTGCAATCTCGGTTTGGATTACGTGAATCAGATATAAGTTATGGAATAAGGCTATTGACTTTAGGACGTCGAGAGATGACACAAACGCTGAACGCGTTTGGCGTCTTTAGTAATTCAAAAAAAAAAAAAAAAAAAAATTCCTTTTCTTTTTTTTTTTATGATAAATCTATATACACATGTAGTTAACATATCCCCCAGATTAACGAGAAAACCAAAATCAAAAAAAAAACAACAACAACCCCTCCTTGTTGGTTCTGATACCGATATCATACAACAATGTGATATAACTTACATTTTTTAAATTGTTTTTTTTTTTTTTTTTTTTTTGGTCCTTTTGCAAACAAAACTGCGGGCATTCTTAATAAACTGAAAAAAAAAAAACCTCTCTCTGTTTTTATAACAACATGTGAGACCCGTTTTAATTCCGTAGACTTTTTACTTTACCAAAAAAAAAAAAATAATATAAAAAAAATATGGCCAAGAGTATAGACCTGTACTATGCTTTTTTCCCCCCCCCTTCTCTCTCTATTTTTACATTTTTGTTCATAGTTAAGCCCTAACTGTTCTATGTATCTAAATGTAATTTATTAATCTCAAAGAAGTGAAGGTTTAAAACAAAAAAAAAAGTTTATTTGAAAAAGAAACAACAATGACGTCTTGACAACCGTGTCAAAAGGTGTCAAACATGTCCCCGATGTTGCCGCTGTTCAATATTTGTCATCAATATATTAGTAAGCGTTACTGATAGATTATTATTAATTTTTTTTTTTTTAAAAATACTAAACACATAGAACTCCATTTTATCAGTAATCAGTATTATGTTTAAACAATAATTCAACGTATTTAAAACTAAAGAAAAAAAGAAAAAAGAAAAAAACAATAAACTGCCTGTTATTTGGGTTATGTCAAAAGTCTTTAAAGGAAAAAAAAATCTTATCAAAGGCTAAATTAGCCTTTTATTCCGTTTCTATTCTACATTAAAACAAAAAAAAAAAGGCATAAATAATTATACAATAAAGTCCTGACTCGGAGAAATAAAATTAAAAATACCAATTGTTCCTGAATAATGATGATAATAGAAAAAAAAAAAATAATTCATGCTATTTGTTCCTAAATTAAATCGAAAAAAAAAAAAAATTGGTGACAACAAATTTACTATTCATATCAAGAGAAAAAAGAGGGCACCAAGAGATTCAATTGCAGTTAATACAGTACATAATTCATCAGAGTGGATATATTTTTTTTTATTTCGCGTTTTTTTTTTTTGGAGAAAAAACCAGTAAAGAAGACCTTTGAGATATACTTTAAAATATGATGCTGCATTAGTCAGAAAACGTTATGGTCATTTCTATGTCTTCCATTTCCAACAATCTCGACAAATACAAGTTAACGTCACAAAAACGAAAGGGTCATTGCTTTTGATCTTTGAATTAAACGTTTGTTTTTTATACTGGATATGATCTATGTGGGGTCATTGTGAAAGTAGGAAAAAAAAAAAAGCAGATATCTCGAAAAGATTTATAGACACTGTGATTATTATGATAAGTTGCAAGAGTAACTGGTCTCAAATCGGAGATCAGACATTACAAAAGAGATAAAAATACAAAAGAGTAGAAGAGTAAAGATGCGAGGTCGAATTCAAAATCTGGCCGATGAATTTCACAAAAAAAAAAGAGTTCACACAGTAGACCTGCGAAAACTACAACTTTGTACGTATGTCCCTACCCAAACCAGAGAGTCAAAGGATGTGGTTTCTGAAACTTATAGGAAAATCAACTCAAAGACTACTAGAAACATGCTAACTTAAAGTCACCACAAATTCAAGATAGCGAATTGATAAAAAAAAAAAAAAAACAAGGGTAAAGAATACCCAAAACTGTCATGGAATTATTTACAGAGAATGTGGATATCTTCACACTACGCTTGTAGGCGTCAGAAAAGTTTAAATGTTCCAGGGTTGAGTTGTCAGATAGCGATTTCAAAGTGTAACTAGAAATATTCTAATTGATAAAAAAAAAAAAAAAAACTTTTCTATTGAATTTAATCTTTGATTATACTTTGAGTCTCTTTACTTTGGTATACACAAGTAAGCTGAATCGTTTAGTTTCATCAGAAAGTATGACATACATTGTTGTTACTAAAATTTCGTTCAGTGAAAAGAAAAAAAAACAAAGCTATTTGGAAACTTTTCAATTTCCTTTTGAAATGTATAATATCACGTGATATTTAACAAGTAAAGGTGTTTTTTTTTTTTTTTTTTAAACTATACATATACTTTTTTAATTTTTTTTAAAAAAAAAAAAAAATTAAAAAAAAAAAATTGAAGTTTGATAAAAAAGTTACCTGTCTTGTTTAGTAAAGTAGTTTGAAAAAAATTTTTTTTTTTCAGTTAGAAAGGGCCAAAATTTGCAATATTCAAAGAGGATTTCAGATATCGTTCATCTTTTTTTTTTTTTTTAAAAAAAAAAGTTGGCCAACTTACTTATTTGAGATAATTCTTTTCTTGATTTTTTGTCGATTGAATTTTTTTTTTTTTTTTTTTTCGTATAACACCGGCTAGTTCGAGAATCATTAGTGATACAATACCATATTATCACATTCAACATTGACAACAAAACCAATAAAAATTCAAGTGTGAATTGTGATAGGTTTTTTTTTAATATATGTATATTTATTTCATATCTATTATTACTTTACTGTTACAGACAATCCAGTGAGCGTGTGGTTGAAGTCAATTTCAACTTTTCAATTATTCGCACTTTAATTTTTTTTTTTTTTTTTTTTTTTTTTTTTTTTTTTTTTTGCCAAAACAACGACACCCACGATCATGACACTGGCAACAGAATCATCTGAAGACCAACAGGCCGTACGAACGCGGGCATCGAAGAAACGTGAAATCACCCTTGATAATATTCGCACCTACATGCCGACACACCGGCCCCATAAACGACCATACACAGTACCAACAGAAGAGTTACCGACCAGCCACAACACATTCCAAACCTTACCAGGCTCAGGCGTAGCAGGACAAGAAAGCAGCACACTCTCGGGACCCACTACCGCTGCCTCTGCGTCTTTGGTGGATGAAGAAGATAATAATAATGCACCAGTAGCTGCGCCTTCTGCTGTTGCACCATCAGCACGAGACTCCGACGTGCCGTCCAATCTACCCACGCCGTTCCGCTGGAAGGGTATGACAAACGAAGAAAGCAACCACCAATTGGCGCTGTTATGCCAAGCACTGCTTGATTTTGTTCAAGGAAGCAAAGTGTTCTATACATCCAAGTTTAAGCTGATGCGCGCATTCATCGCCGCCGAAGCGTATCCGCCGCACATGAAGGGCCTTGATGAGCTCATGATCAAAAACAAACTGTTTTTTGCGTCCAAAAAAGCGCAATCTCGCACCAAATCTGGGTTACGACTAGTTCCACACGAGGAATTACTACTCAAGACCCTTGCGGCTCTTGAGGGCCATGTGGCCCAATCAAAAACGCCTGGTTTTTCAACAAACAGCAAACCTACCAGACCCTCAAGCAGTAGTGATAACTCCAACATTAGGAAAGAAGACGGAGACGACGATGATGATGAAGAAGAAGAAGAAGAAGAGGAGGAAGAAGAAGAAGACAATGATGAAGGAAATTCAATGTCGCAATCTTCAATTAATGAAGAAGATGACATGGTAATCACTGGATCGGCAGAAACAGCGTCACTGCAATTAGAAGCACATCCTACGGGTACACCAGCGCCACGTCGTAATAATCAAAAAACATCCAAGCGTTCCTCAATGCCATCAGCATCTGGTATATCTTCTTTTCGAACTATACAGTCCATTTTTAACAACAGCGGCCGTACTCACGTTATGCCGGAAACTGGCACTGCCAGTGCCCACCCTATTGTTAACAGCAGTAGCGGCGAGACTGTTGGACTTGACCCAGTGGTGCTAAACTCGCTTGTCAACACAATGGACGTGCTCGCCAAACACATCAATTCAATAACCACAAACCAGGCAAATGCTAGCAAAAGTCATCCGCGTCAATTAAAAGCCTTAGGTGAAACACTTGCTACTCTTTTAGGTGACGTGGTAGAATGCAAGTCAAGTCTGCGAGGCATTGAATCTAAACTTGACTATCTTGATAAAAAGATTGATGTTCTCAACAATTCGTATCGTGACGGACTGCTTCAAATGCAAAAATCCTTGATTGAGAGTCTTTTGCGGGCAACCATGCCAAGTATGTCAGATAACAGCGGCAGCAGGTGAAAAAAAGGGGGTATGATTTAATATTTATTGTAAATATAGTAGTTTTTGAAGACCACACTAGTCAAGCCATCTAATCTATTTTTTTTTTTTCAATATATTCCTTAAAAAGAATGACACGGCTGATCACGGATTATTGATTAATTATAGTACAAAACATGACTTCCCAAAAAAAAACAAAAAACAAAAAAAACTAGGTTTTCTTTAGAACTATAGTCATTTAGCCTTATAAATGTTTTTTTTTTCCCTTCTTCTTCTTCTCATTCTCTGCCTTATTCGTTGTTGACGTTCGTAACAAGACACAAGTAAACAAACAATACTAACGACAAACAAAAAAATTAACATACATCTATATAAAAAAAAAAAACATAACCGTTGCAAGTAGTATATAATAAACATTAGAGAGAGAGATAAGAAATAAAAATTAAAAAAAAAAAAATCAAAAATTTCTTCTGCGTTCTTTTAAAGGTACCACACCCATGAGCACGGCTGCTAGATCAGCCGGCAAAATTGGTTTAGCAATGTAATTAATCATTCCTGAGTTCAAACACTTTTGACGGTCTTCGCCTACGGCGTTAGCAGTTAGTGCAATAATTGATGGCGCAAGCACCCGGAACCCCTGACTGTCACTGACATTACTGGTTTCGCTATATAGCTCGTTAAGCTCTTGCGCTGCCGCAATTCCGTCTTTTCTAGGCATTTGAATGTCCATCAGCACACAGTCATACATAGGCTCACCCTTTTCAATTTCGGCCGCGCACTTGGCCAAAACCTCAACGCCATCCTTTGCATGGTCGGCCTGGTAACCCATTCGCTTCAGGTGTTGCAGTGCCACCCTAGTGTTTATTGGATTGTCTTCGGCAAGAAGAATTTTTAGTGGGTGTTGAAGTGCGAGCGAGCTTATAATGCCCTTGTCCTGCGTTTTTGTGGCAGACTCGACTTGTTCGCTAGCATTCCACGATGGGTGAAGAATGCTTTTGATAATCTGAGTCAAACGGCTCCGCTGGGCAGGCCGCATCAAAATTGCAGAAATGCCCTTTTTGTCGCTATCCGGTGGTAATGACGAACCAAAAATGGTAAGATAAATAATTTGGGTCTGTTTGCTGTACTTCTTGATATTAATCGATTCTTCGCACTCAAGTGACATTAGCTTCGCGTCAATAAATACTAGCGAGTAAAATCCTTCGGGTTTACCACGAACAATATCAACAACCTGATCCTTGGTGCATAGATCCACCTCAAACCCAAGACGTTCCAACTCTGTCTGAAGAGCCTCCCTAGCAGTCTCGTGGTGATCAGCCACCAAACACTTTTTCCCCTTGTATAACATGTGTGACAGGAATGGCTCCTTCACAATCTTGGCAACAGCAACCAGATCAAACCAAAAGGTAGTTCCTTGATTGTCGTCACTTTCAAAAGATAGACTGCCACCCATAAGCTCGGCTAGTTTTTTGGAAATAGCCAAACCTAGTCCAGAACCACCGTAAACTCGACGAGAAGAGCCGTCAACCTGACTAAACGCCCGAAAAATCTTGTTCTTTGCATTCTTGGGAATACCGATACCGGTATCTTTGACAGAGATGACAAACTCATATCGGTTATCAGAAGAGACCTTTTCAGCGTGTGTTTCGACTACAATATGACCTTTAGAGGTGAACTTAACAGCATTGCCAACCAAATTTATGATAATTTGGCGTACTCTAGTTACATCACCATAGATTATATCAATCTCACCACACTTGTTTAAATGTACTAGTTCAAGGTCTTTGGTCGCAGCAGGTTCAGCGACAAGCTGAATAGCACTTTCGACACATTCACGTAGTGAGAACGGAGAGTTGTCAAGTGTAATTGATCCATGTTCAATTTTCGAAAATGCTAAAATAGCGTCAATAATGTTTAAAGTCAACATAGCAGAGCTTCTGATAATTTCAACATATTCTCGTTGCACCTCGCTCAGTGTAGTATCTAAAAGAAAAACAGAACAAGACAGTAAAGCGTTAAAAGGCGTGCGGATCTCGTGAGACATATTGGCCAAAAAGCTTGCCTTTTCAGCAGTTGCATCTTCGGCAGCTTTCTTTGCAAGGTCCATCTGGTGGTATAATCTTGCTTTTTCCAAACTAACTGCTGCTTGCATGCAGTAAAGATCTAACAATTCAATCCTAGCTTGGTTAAAAATTGCTGGTAGACTCTGATGTTCTAGGTACAGCACACCCACTGTCTTAGTTTGATTTTGAATGGGCATGCAAAGAATTGATTGCGAACGGCGGTTCTGAAAGTAGTGGTCGCGACCGTAAATAGTGTCAAACTGTCTAGGATCCGCTTGATTAGATACAGAAGCTCCAGAGCTAATAACCTGATAAACAACAGACAAAGGCACATCTGTACTAGTATAAAGAGATACATGATTGGTCATACTAATTCTATTCAGCATCACCACTGCATCAACGTAGAGCTCAGTGTCTTCATCAACAGATATAAAAACACAGTAGTCGGCTCCAGAAGTTTTCATAACACTTTGAACAAGCTTCATGATAACAGAGTCCATTTCAATAGCCTCAGAAATTTCTAAACATGCCTGAAGTGCCATTTTCATTTCAGTGCCAGAGTCACCAAGTTTGCTGTTACGTTCGTTAGAACCACATGAAACAGCTAATTCATTTTCTTGACCAATAATAGATAACTGCTGAAATGTTTCAAGCTGTTCTTCTTCGGTACTGTCCTCACGAAACAAATTTGACAAAATCCAACGCAGAGGTGACGAGTTTTGTGTTACATAGCTTTTATTGTTGCCGCTGACACCAGTAGGGTTACTTGACAATGTATTACTAGAGCTAGCATTACCAGTACTCAAATTGCGATTTTGTCGAGACATGTTTTCAACACTTGGCTCAACAAAAGACTGATTAAGCCGGGGTATTTCATAAATCTGCGAGGTTCTTAATTCAGGGTATTTGGTGGTAAGTTGGCTTACTCGATTATGAGCACCCCAAACTGTATACAACCGGCAAGACTCTTTCAAATATGCTAAACTGCGTTTCTTGGAATGAATTTGCAAATAATCACCGCATCGCTCATTAATTATAGCAGCCTCATGAACCAATCCCCAGTCCAAAGAAGTCCTAATTGCCTCTTCGTAAGTATCCAAAGTTATAATACTGTTGACCGAGTTTTTCATCATCTCTGCTTTTATCAAAAGATGCTTATTATAGAACATGGTCGGATTGGTTTTGGACCAGTCTTCCAAGTCCCTAGCAAAATGATGCAACATCTCTTCTTCTTTCTCCGATGGTGAATCCATATCAATAATAGCAAGAGCGCCAAAAAATGTAACTAGAACATGATATATGGTAATAGGAACACCTTCAATTAAACTAGGCAGGTGATTAGAAATAATATCACCAGCAACGTACTTGTGGCGATGAATCACTGCAAGACAAAGCTTCACCACATAGTATGCATACCTCAACTCCTTGTTTGATGACTCAATAATCATAGCACAACTACTTTTACTGAGATACTGACCTTGGAGGTTTGAAGTATCAGCATTGCCTGTACTAATGAAATTAGCCATGCCTTGCGAGTGAAGTTGAATCCATAGGTTGCCAGTCTCATCTTTTTGATCAATGAAAACAGGTCTCATATGCTTAAAGTACGCGTGGACTTTGCTAAGCGGTTCTCCAGCCAAAAATTTACAAATAGGGCGTAAATCATATGACAAACTCAGCATTCCACTGTGATGTTCAAATGTCTGTCCAGAAGATAACACCAAATCATAGTATCGAATGACCTCTGACATGGGCTCAAAATATGTGGCTAAGGTTAACGCGTAGTACTCATAGATATTGATACCAAAGTCAAGACCAACAGCAGAATCGTTTTCCAATGTCAAAATAGCCAGTTTGGAATACTCATAAGCACGCATTAAATTGTTCTCATCGCCTCTACGCTGAAAGAGCGACGCCAGTGACAATAGGGAAAACGCGCATGATGCTGTCGGGCCATAATCAAGAAATGCTAAAACTGATGTATAGATGAGAGACCTAAACATATAAGGGCGAGATGACAGTATCAATGGAACTATCATAATGGAAATTATCTCTTGAACAAGGATTATGACCGGATCCTCACAAGGTTTTCTGTTAATTAACTCACGAATCTCACTTACTGAAAGCGGTATGCTGTGTCCTAGCATTGCATGATGATCCTTGTTCCAATCTTCGCTTTCCTCAATACAAACACCAAGAAGTTTCAAAGCCTGAATGCCAGTTGAAATAGCCTGTGATGATTTTCCTAGGCCATGCTCAGCTTTTGTTTTGGTCCGCAGCAAAGCGGCCTTATCGATACTAGCAGGAAACTTTAGTAGCGATTCCTCTATAAGTTCCAGACAAGCCGTATAGTTTTTTCGGTTATACTGCAACTCCACCAAGGTCAAGAAAATGTGCCTGGCAAACTCAGGCTGGGAATCAGCATAATCATCTGGCAACAGGCTTCTAGCCGTATCAAAGTAACGGTATGCCATATCAAAATCTGACATGGCATAGACTTCGTCTCCAGCACGTATATTTAGATTAATATAAATTGACCGTTCCTTTTCTGTCACAATGGGGATAGCATTTTTTAGTTGGCTGGCTATTTCAATGATTTTGTAAGTTGTCTGTGGTTTACTCGGATCGCTTCCCAGCAATCTCATTCCAATTAACCTATGAGTTTCAAGAGCCTCATCTTCTTCAATCAAAGAGTAAACCGCTTGCTGGACTAAATCATGGTAAAACCGATAAGTTGAAGCCGCTGCTACTCTTCTGACCTCTTCGTCGTAAAGTTCCACGTTGGTTGTCCCAACAGGATCTCTGAACGGAAACTTATAATGAATAGTTGTGGGTAAAATCAATTGAAAATTGAGGGCGTGATGCAAGGCATTTGCTGCTTCTGAAAATGACACATTGGCACTAACAGCCAAATCTTCAAGCGTAAAGGAATTGCTGCAAATACAGGCCGCATATTTGAGAATGTTGAAAGTTCTCAGTGGAAGACTTTTGACAGTTATAATGACGACGTCTGTGACTGAGACTGGAATGTCTTTAATGTCAAATAACTCAAAATTAACTTTCCATTTACCGCCTGTCACTCTATTTGACTTGTCGTAATAAATATAATTTAGCTCTTGCATGTATTTGAGCAATAAATTAACAAACAGAGGATTTCCATTTGTAACTTTGTACACAATTTGGGCTAAAGATGTGACTTGAAGATCAACACTTTCGTATGAAGCAGCCGAAAAAGTAGAAAGTATCAAATCATTCTTTTTAAAGCACTTGGTGAATCGCCGACTCGAAGAACTCTTTACTGTCAATGTGTTGCAAATAATCTCTTCGACAGCGTCATAAGATAGAGGTGACAACCTGATTTCCTCATGATACAAGTTTAAATCTTTAGATAGCCTCACAAGTTCTTGATACCGTTTATTTTCTAGTGTTGACGCACATACAAACGTAATGTGAATATCAGCAGGCCTATTTTCTGTAGTAAATGTTGCAAGTTCTCGAAATAGTCCTATCTCTGTCTGAGGACACCATTGAATGTCATCTAGGAAAATTGTCAAGCCATACCCACCAAACAAAGAAAACAAGCTTTTCACAACATATTTGAATCGTAGCTCACGTGGAACTGGTCCTAATCGTTTAGGTCGTGGTAACAGTTTCACATAGTCGTGGCCAAGCAAATCTTTAAGCTCCGGAATATGATCAAATAAGACCCCTAAGTCTACCTTTAGGTTTGTAATGATATTATCTCGCCATTGAGTAATAGAAAGAACGGAACCAGACAATATTTGGTGAACCACATCCTTAAGCACAGTCACTATACTGTAAAACGGAGAGCCCCGCAGATAAGGATCATACTTGGATACGCAGAAAAACGTGTTGCGTGAGATAGATGTCCGTTCTAACTCGTTTATCAATCTAGTTTTGCCGGAGCCAGGCTCACCAAGACAAAAAATAAACTGGAAGCCTCGCTCCTCTGTTCTATTGTAACAGGATTTTAATACGGTCAACTCAGAACCGCGGCCGTGAAGTCCCTGAGACATGAGAAAAATCGGAGACACTCTGGGATTGGCCGCGGGAACAAAGTCTTCATCTACAGGCTCACCAGATTTCAAACTCTGCGACACTACATTCAAGTCTGAGATCAAAATCTTTATAGTCTGATACCGATCATCAGCATTTTTTTCTAAAAGCTTCATAATAATTGCTGAAAGAGCCTCTGGAATCCATGGACCAAGCGTTGATGGAGAAACAGGATTTCGAAGTACCTGCATTCGTGACAACTCTGAAGGATCAATAGATCTAAATGGAAGATATCCCACTACTAGCTCATACAGTATACATCCAATGCTATAAAAGTCTGATCGAAAATCAACAAGTCTGTTGGTGAGACCGGTATTTTCTGGCGAAACGTACCCAAGATAATCTGCAATTTGCGTCAAATGAGTTTTCCGGTAACCTCGCGACGTATCTTCAGCCTTTAGAGGAAAACTAAAATCCCATCCAGAAAGAAAAGTTTCGTTGTGATTGTTTGTAAGAATCGCAGAAGAGGTTAGGCCGTTGTGTGTAATGTTTCTAGAATGGACTTGTTCTAGGGTACGCAATACGCTTATAGTGATCTTGATAATGTCATTAAGTTCGGATGGTGATCGAGCAATCGAAGCTGGCGAAGAAGAGTTATAATCATCTACTTTAGATATAGACGAATTAATATATTTTTCTCTGAGTGTTACCAAGTTTCTATCTGGAAAGGTGAGAACAACAATGTTGGCACTGGACCCTAGCCGCATACAAGAGTCCGGACGTAAAATGCCTTTAATATTATTGAGCGATGGAAATACTAGACCTTCTTTTTTGTTATTCTTTTCCTCTTCTTCCTGTAGTGGAAATACTACGCTCCACTCATGTCTAATTCTAGTAAGATCCTCAAGAGAGCCTCTTGTAGACACCTTGACGAGGACGGGCTTGTTAGTTGCCGTTCGAGTTGATCTGTACATACTAATGCTGGAATCATAATGCGGATAAATTGGTACCAAAGTGCTATATCCCGGAATTGACGGGATTTCTGGCTGTTGCTGATGTTGTAGCAGATTTTGCTTTTGGTTCTGAGATTGTTGATGATGTTGAGAGTAGAGTTGGTGCTGATAAATGGATGAAGTTATGACAATATCGTTTGGAACCGACATTTTTTCACTGGCATCTGAGAACGAAGCAGAGAGCCGTGAAACGGCGGCCAAATTGGTGTTACTGCTGCTGTTGTTTGGGCAGTTTTGAAGCGGTGATTTTAGTGCAAAATAACTTGATGAAGAGGCAGTAAAGGAGTTAGGAGATAGTCGAGTAGGTGAGGCCAGAGACAGTGACCTGCTCGTTACCACAGAAGGCAGCGTAAGAGTTGGCTTAATAGACTGTTGATCAGAGTCTTTTTCCGTGATATGATCGGTAGGAAAACTCATTGACGTTATAACTTTATATCCAATGCTAGTGTGTTAGTATAAAATAGATGAGTGCCTGACAAAAAAAAAAGTGATGAACATCTATACTCACCAAAAGATTGACTATAAGTAAAAGGCTACCGTTTGATGCGTGGTAGTATGTTCATTCGAAAAAAAATAAAAGAGCCTGAGATGTAATTTGTATCTTGAAAAAAAAATAAAAGAAGGAGAAAAAGATTAACAAACTGAAGGTTCTTGAAGATTGAAGCTGGAAAATACAGACCGGTTCACCGTGAAGACTCAAAAAGAAAAACGCAGGGAATATGTGACCCTTACCCTTTTTTTTTTTCTTTTTCTTTTTTTTTTTTTTTTTTTTTTTTTCGAAAGTATTGTAAACAAATTCAGTTTACGAGACTGATACAGATATTAAATGTTTACTACTATTTTTAACGTGTATTACCTTTTTTTTTTTTTTTTTTTTTTTGAAAAGTGTCAACTTTTTTATTAATTTTTTTATGTTGCAATCGCTATCATTCACCCCTCCTTTCTAACTCGATCTGTGTGTCTTCGTTATTCCTATTTAAAAACAACCAACAAATACATCAAACTATATTATCGATGGATAATTTGACTACTGGTGGTTTATACGCTCCTCGCAAAAAAGCAGATCATGCTATCCTGGCCCTGGTGGTAATTGTCCAGCTTTTGTCGTTAATGGTCGGTTTCTATTTCTATCCTAGCTGGTATAACGTCTCAAGTTTAGGTGCAGCTTCCGTAATTTCAAGTTTGCTTTGTGGGTTTTCACAAGGCCTTTTGCAACTTATTGTTCACAGAAAATACTCAGCAGCCAATCTTCTCAAGTACTATTGCTGGGGTGTCATTAATGGAATTTGGACAAAATGGTGGACTGATAGACTTTTTGAAACAGTTGCTTCGAAAGTGCTCAGAATATGCTGTGATCAATTGGTTGGCAATCCTACCAACATTCTTCTTTTTGTCAGTTTTATGATTTATTGGGATGGCCATGAAGCAGACAAATATTTTAAACAGATCTACATCAGGACCTTGAAAACCAGCCTTCTGATCTGGCCCATAGTTTCAACTATCCAATTTTTTTGGCTAGATCCAAAGTACTTGGTTCCCTTTAACAGCATCATTAACGTCTTCTGGACTTTTATTTTGGGTATTCTCAGCGGGTAAAGGGTAACTGGAATTCATATATTTGATAGATAGATACATGAGGTTGTTTGTACAAAAGTAATAATAATTTTTTTTAATGGAAAAAAAAAAAGTACAAACTCAAATCCTTAGATACGATTTTCCAAAACAACAGGATACTTTTCCTCCGGCCATACTTCTGCCAATACATCCCAAATATATTTGACATAAGTAATCTTAAAGTCGTTGAGTTGCTTCACAAACTCGCATTCTTCTTCGACCACCTTGCGCGTATGAAATGGAAGTAGTACTTGCTTAATTCCGCTCATGTGTGCACCCAGCAATTTTTCTTTAATTCCACCAACTGGTAAAATCTTACCACGGAGAGTCATCTCGCCAGTCATAGCAAGATATCTCGGAATAGGTTTTTTGGAAAAAAGTGAAACCAGAGCAACAGTCATGGCAACACCAGCAGATGGACCATCTTTTGGAACAGCACCTTGAGGAGCATGAAGATGAATGTCTTTATTCTCAACAATGTCAATGTCTGCACTCTTAGTCAAGCCCAGTTTGAATGCATTGGCCCGTACCCAAGAAAGTGCAATCTCAGCAGACTCAGAGATAACGGCGCCAAGTTGACCAGTGTACTTGATTCTCCCAGCTCCAGGCATAGAAGTAGCTTCAAAAAGAAGCAGGCCACCATTACCGCTACCCATATAAGCAAGACCGTTAACAACGCCGTAAGTGTGACGACGAAGCTGCTTTCCAGAAAATTTATCTTCATAAAGATCAACATCGTCATTGACAAGATCACCTTGATAAGACTCCAATCCAAGATACTTGGGGACATCAACAGCCCTGACAGAGCTTACATAGTTATCAGCCAGATTTTCGCTTTCCAGCTCAGAGTACTCAACAGCTTTTCCGCGACAAAGAGTGCCAATCTCGCGTTCAAGATTACGAACGCCAGCCTCTCTTGTATAATCCGTAATAATTTTCAGCAAAGCCTCATCCTCAACTTCAAGTTGGCCCGGTTCAAGACCGTTGCTATCCATTTGTTTGGGCAAAAGATAATTGCTTGCAATTTGCTTCTTCTCCATATATGTGTAACCTTCTAAATTGATGATCTCCATACGGTCTAGCAAGGGATCTGGGATATCATACAGATTATTTGCTGTAGCAATGAACAAAGTCTTAGACAAGTCAACTGGAAAATTGACATAGTGGTCGGTAAATGTGTGATTTTGTTCAGGATCAAGAACCTCTAATAAGGCAGCTGAAGGATCCCCATGAAAGTTGCTTTTGCTAACCTTGTCAATTTCATCTAGCAAAATGACAGGATTCATGGTGTCAACCTTTCTAAGACCTTGGACCAAAACTCCAGGCATAGCGCCAACATATGTTCTGCGGTGACCTCGAATCTCAGCCTCGTCTCTAACACCACCAAGACTAATGCGATAAAATTGTCTACCAAGAGCTTTGGCCACAGATTTGGCCAAACTAGTCTTACCTACACCAGGAGGACCAACAAGTAGAAGGATAGGACTCTTGTCTATAGACATTACCTGGGTGATCGGTTCGTCAGAATTGGTAATCGAAGCTTTAGAATTTTCGCGCTTCTGCTTAAGGTGTAAAACAGCAAGATATTCAAGCAATCGCTTTTTTACCTTTTCAAGACCATAATGATCATGATCGAGAATTTCTCTTGCGCGTTGAACAGGGTTGTCTTGTAAGTTATCATTGGAGAAGACTCCCCAAGGAATCTCGGCAAGAGTTTCCAAGTAATTCCGACAAACCTGGTATTCCGTTTGGGTTGGATGCATACGCTTCAGCCTTTTCAGCTCTCTCTGGACCGTCTTGCGGCCTTCTTGACCCAAATCAGCTTTTGTTAGTTTAGCCTTTAGCTCCTCAAGTTCATCATCTTCATCATCCTTCGATAGAGATCCAGACGAAGGGTTGTTGTCGTCACGCTTTCCTTCTCCCAACTCATCCTTGATTGCATTAAGTTGTTGACGAAGAATAAACTCCCGTTGTTGCTTAGTAAGATTGTCTTCGACAGACTTATTGATCTTGTCTGTGACTTTAATAGTGTTTACCCGTTGGGAAACCAATTCGCCAGTGATTTTGATTCGATCGGATAACGACAGGGCATCAAGAAGCGTAAGCTTGTCTTTAAAGTCAAGAGGCATAATTGAAGCCAAAATATCGGTAAGTACATTGGCAGACTTTCTACTTTTAGCAACATTGACCATATCGACAATACGATTGACCATGTTCTGCTTAACAATAAGAGACCCTGCAAAGGTTGATTTTTTTGTTGTGGGTGAGTTTATGAGTTCTATCATTTGCAAAGCTGCCGTTTTGAGAAGCTCAAAATTGTCTTGATCATGCGGGGATAAGGAATTGTTTTCATCAAAATTATCGGCAAAAACAGAAACCTCGGCTTGAATACTACTGAACTCATCAGTAACAATACTATTGAACTTTTCAATGCGAATTCTGCACAAACCTTCAACAACAATCTGGTAACGACCAGCAAGCATTCGCTCTATTTTGACGACTCTTGCTATGATGCCATAATGGTGAAGTGCTTCGTTTAAATCACTGTAGGGTGAATTAGCAAGAATGTCAGACGTCAAAAAAGAAGAATTTTCAGTCGAGGTGTCTTGGGACAGGCGAGGAACAAGACCAATAATAAGCTGACTTGTATTATTCTGCTGCTCTTGCTTATTTGAATTACTGAGCTTTTCAACTAAAGATTGAAGTTTTTTGTCAGTAGACTTTCTTAGTTTGTTAAACTGATAAAGAACGGAAGTTGTTTCATTTGGAGCGAGATGAAGCCTCACTGAAATACCGGGGAAGAGAACAGTCAAGGTCGGAAGTGCAAATATAGGCAAAGATGTAGAGTCCAAAGGCAAAATACTTTGTGTCATTGTATTAAGAGATTTTGCTGTAGATTGACAAGAAAAGATAAAGTTAGAATATGGGGTATATGATGGAGAAGAAGAGAAACTTGAAAGCAAGATATTTTATTTTTATTTTTCAAATCTAGTCCTGTCTGGGGCTGACTATCAATCTGAGATACGAGACTTATTTGCAATAATCACATGAGTAGATGAGATAGGGTTAGGTGTGTAGTAAATAAATTATGCAGAATTAAGCCGAAGTAAATGTTCTGGAGAACAACAAAAAAAAGAGGCAATAAATGCTTGTTGAACAAGTGGAAAAAAAGGTAGTTTTCTTTTATCTGATCAAGCTGCAGAAGAAGGTGTCAAATCACAATAAGTAACACTAAACGTCACTAACATAAACTTATCACGTATTATGAAATCTTAAACAATAAATTATAAAAGTACACTGAGTCGGATAGCGCAAACAAAAACAAGCAATGGAAAATTGGAAAAAAAAAAATGAAAATAAACTAGAAAAGAGTTTTCAGTGATAAGTTTGATGAGATTGAAACAATACAACAATTAATGAAACACTTCCCAAAAACTGAATAGTAGGCTTTACTAAAAAAAAACAACATATTTTTCATAGCACATGAAGCTGCTAAATACAAAGATTGGGAGTTACAAACTATAACCTAATTTCTGCCAAAACAAACAAAAAAAAAGTTTGTTTACAATAGTTGAAAAAACAGGAAAACGGTTATGTGCATGTAAAGATCATAAGTTCTGAGCATGAACAGAACACAACAAACAAAGAATATAAGTGGAAAACTATTCATAATACTAGTAGTTTCCCAAGTTTATAAAAAGTAGATTTAAAATTGGGTGATATAACAAGTTCTTACTACAAAAGATTTAAGATACTAGGAAACCATTGGAGAATCTATTCAAAACTTCAAGACTGTAAAAAACCAAAGCTGGTCAAAATGACTTAGGAGTAATCACGTACACTTGAGTTTTTGATTTGAATAACATCTATATATACATATACATACATAGTTCTGTAGTTACCTATTTTATACCAAGTCTTATAACCAATGCTAGAAAAAACCACTAAAAAGCTATAAGTATCAGAGCTTATGTTTTTACAAATTGACGTTTTATCACAAGATTACAGTCGTAATAAACAAATATACTATATTATGAGATTAACAATTGTTGAAAATATTTTATAACTATACATGAAAAAAAAGGTGAAACAATAATATATATAAATATTATCAAATGGATTGATCAACATAAAACTACTTAACAAACAAATATTCATGAACAAATTAAAACAAAAAGATCAGTAAAAAAACATGATGAACAACTGTGGAATGATAAAGCTTTAAGGCTTGTATATTTGAATTTAGCTGCTGTCAGCTCTAGCGTGTAATGGTTCAGCCAAAACTATATCAGACGCGTCACTAAGAGCTCTCTCTTTGTTCATTCTGAGAGCTTGGGCATCATTCTCATCAATAAGACTATCAATGATAGCACTTTTGCTGTTTGCGTACTCTTCTCTCAAGCTTCTTATCGATTTGGGAATAAAAGGAGCAGAAATATTAGAAGTCAGTGGCAGGAACTGGATGGAAAGCTTGGAATCTTGAGAAGTAACAGTCATTTTGGTTTATGTAAAGTAGTAAAAAAAAAGGCTAGAAAATGATTTTTTAGTGCTTGTGTTGTGAGGATTTCGGAAAATATTTAACTTAAAGAAGAGATATAAAAACTAGGAGAAAAATTAAAAGAATGAAATTAAACCTTTCAGGATAGAAGCGAGTATTTATACGTTTGAGCAATGCTTGATTACTTGATATAAAGGAAACATAAGGGCGCACATAAAATTGAAATGTATTTTGACTTTTCGTTGTTATCTTTTTATTTTTTTATTATTTATTTATTATCATTTTTTTTTTTTAGTAATAAGGGATCTGGAGCTTTTGTGAACACAAAAAGCCTTTACATTGGCTCAAAACAAGAACATTGCAAAGTGTTAACGTGGTTTGAAATCAGATTAATTTTCGTTTTCTCGGAACTTTTCTTAGTTAATCCATGTATGATTACATAAGTAGTAATTATTATATATCAATCGTTAATTTTTTATTTTTTTTTTATTTTTTTGTGGGGTAGTATCCGTAGTATTCCTGCTGGTTCTAAACGTTTTCGTTGCCCTCTAAAGCAATGATGGCAAATTGGTAACCAGTGGCCAAAAAAAACTCTAAACTCTAAACTCTAATATTACATAAATTGCTTCAAGTCTCGATTTCAAAACCATATGCCGTCATAACGGAATTACAAAAAAAATCTCCGCTTTTATTTAATTTTTTTTTTATTTTTAAAAAATATCATTATTTCTATCGTAAAGCTTTAAAGAACCATGTTTATTTTTGAGTACGAGAATAAATTAGTTGATACTCGGTCTTTATTGGTAGTATTCAGCTTTTAGTAATGGTGACAATTCCTTTGAGACTCACGTTATATTAAGAACAACTCCTGTAACTTCGAGATATCTTTCAATCCTAGGAAATGCTTCTTTTTTGCTAAGTACAATGGTTCTTCTTTCTCTTGAAATGTAGCCCTTCATAAACCCGTGATAAATCGCATGAGTTAAATAACACTCTACTTGATTCAGATTGTCCAAATTACTACTATTGATACAATCATTTGTAACTGGCGTCGGTGAAATAGCAGGCTTCCGATCAATTGAGTATGCCCAAGCATTAGCAAAATCCCATGTTGAAATTTTCGTCGATCGTTCTCTAATGTTGTAAACCTTCCGAAAAAGTCTAGCATAAATTAACACCCGAATTTCACTCCACAAAAGATACAATTGATTTTTGATAAGAAAGCTTCTTTTCTTTAATAATGCCTCGTCGAAGCATTTAAAATCTCCACTATTAATTCCTTGTATCAAACCCTGATAGATCTTAGCAATATCAGGACAGCGTTTCCACAGTAGATCTGATGGGGTTTGACGAGTTAATAAGATTTCGAGAGGGATTAAATAAAGTAGGATCAGCTGCTTGTTCTTTTTTAAGGAAGGTTGCTCTAACGCAGGGCACGAGTTCAGCAATGTAAGTGCATTTTGTAATTTATCTTTTGCTTTGTCATATTCTCTCTCGGACACATAAACTAAACTCACATAGTAGTTAACAGAAATAACATGTGCTTTCGGAAACCATGTGGGACTTTTCAGGGACCCTGAACGGTGTTGCTGCTCTAATACTTTAACGACACTTGACGCCAGCGCTGTACCGCCACCAAGTTTTTTATATATTTTGAGTAAAAGGGCGGCAAAATAATACGTTCCACGCTTCCTCGATTTTTCTAATGGATTGCTTCGATCATTCAAACACAGTACCAAAGATTTATTGATGATACGTGACGCTTCCTCTAAATTTTCTCTTACTATGTTAGCACGTGTCGGTATTGATGCTACCTTGACTAAATCTGAGGCTGCCATATAAATAACCGGTAATATCCAGTTGTCTAGTCTAGCCGCAACTTTATTAATATTTGACAAGAGAATCACTTGTAAGTTGAAGTCCAGAGTCTTTGATTTTTGTATATTGAATATGCAGACTCCAAGATTTATCCATAGCTCTTGATCCTGTTTTGATAGCCTTCGATCTAAAACTCGAGAAAATCCGTTGATAAAAGCCGTTTCGGTTGTTGCATCAGTGGCACTGAGGCTGTCGCTATAATCAAGCGATATTAGCTGGCACAGAAGCTTACTGTTTTTAAACCGAATTGATTTTGATAGATTGGCCTCTAAATTCCCCATTTTTACTCATGTTCTATTTCTGTAGTCGACAGGGTTTGTACTGTGACTAGAGAGAAGAAAAGATTTAGGACGATGACAGAGAAAATGTTTTAAGGCTTTTGAGTTGTGCTAAAGTTTTATCTATGACGTTTATTTTAAATTTGTGATCATGTGATTTTGGATAGGTAAAGAGAACAAAACCTTGTCTTTTTTTTTTTTTTCAGTGTTTTCTCTCTTTCCACTCCTACTAAAAATTGGCTCTTCAAACTCCACATTAAGCCAATTCTCAATAAAAAGCTAATAGTGAATACTATTATACAATGGCAGCAGAAATTACGGCCGGTGTCTGGCTGGTTGCAATTTATTTACTTATTCCTGTATGCCTTTATGTTTTTGCTCCACGAGGACCTTCTCCTGAAGAACTGAACCGCAGAGCTAGAGCAATTGTGTTAGTGTTGGGAGATTTGGGTAGATCGCCCCGAATGATGTATCATGCTCGTAGTCTTGCAAAAGGCAACGTTGAAGTAAACCTGTGTGGTTATGATGGTATGCTTATTTTTTTAAGCCAATTTATTTGATTTTATTTTTATTTTCATATCTTGTTATGTTAACTGTTTTGGCCAATTTACAGAGGGAAGTCAGATTATCCCAGAAATCGCTAATTCACCAATTGTGTCTATTCATCGATTACCTGTTATTAAAAACAAAGGAGATCTACCATTTATTATTTTTGCTATCAAGAAAGTTGTTTTGCAGCATTACTATCTTCTTTCTCTGCTATGGAAATTGAGAGGTGCTGAGTATCTTCTAGTTCAAGTAAGTTTTTTATTTTTTTTTTGCGGAAATATGAGAAAACCAGACAACGAAAAGCTTTATTAACAAATTGATTTAAGAATCCTCCATCCATTCCTACACTTGGTGTTGCTAAGATTTTTATTATATTTATGTCTAGACGGACAAAATTATTAATTGACTGGCACAATCTGGGCTATTCAATTTTAGGACTTAAGCTAGGACCTAACCACATTTTAGTAAGAGTCTATGAATGGTAAGTTAAAACTATTATAGATTCGTGTCTTTCTCTAACTTTTACCTTTAGGTATGAAAAGATATTTGGGAACAAAGCTTACTGTCATTTCACTGTGACTGTTAGAATGGGTCAGGTTCTCAAAAAGAAATTTGGTATGAGAGCTCGCAGAATTGTTCCACTGTATGACAGACCTGCTTCAAATTTCACACCTCTCACTGACAATGAACGAAGAGCTGTGATTCAACAACATAAAGACACCATTTTCAAGGACATGAAAAAAAACGAAAAAGTTGTAATTACTTCAACTTCTTATACCCCAGACGAAAATTTGTACACACTTTTGTCAGCGCTAAAGGCATATGATTACGAAGTTAGCAAGGCTCAAAAAAGTGCCGACGCTCAGATCCAGCGCCAGTTTCCTTCTCTAAGAGTTGTTGTTACGGGAAAAGGGCCTATGTTTGATGAAATGAAGGAGGTCATTGAGAGACAAAAAATGAATAATGTTATTATTCATCAAGTTTGGTTGAGCATTGACGACTACCCCAAGGTCTTGGGAACTGCAGACTTGGGTGTGTCTTTACATGAGTCCAGTAGTGGATGGGATTTACCTATGAAGGTGGTTGATATGTTTGGCTGTGGTGTGCCCGTAATTGCCATTGGTTTCCCAGCGTAAGTTCAATATTGTCTTTATGTTACTGTTGTTTTTGTTACTAACAGAGCGGATATAGCTTGCCTGAACTTGTAAAAGAAGGTGAAAATGGTTTGATTGTTGATGATAGTGAGGGTCTAGCGGATGCTTTAAAGGTTGTATTTAGTGATCAGTCTTTATTAAAAACCTTGAAAACTGGCGCCGTCAGAGAATCTAGATTGAAATGGGACTCTAACTGGCTCACAAAGGTTGGACCTCTGTTTGGTATTGGTCGATATTCTCCTAGACCCGATGGCTATATTTCTGAGTCTAGTAGTAGCGATAGTGACTCTGAACATGGGTTTTAATAGTCTTATTAATCAATATATTTATATATACTATAGTATATTTGTAATAAATAAATATTTTCAAAAATACTTTTTAAATCTATCATTGTTTTTTGGAAAGTCTGGTTGTCAATTCCTTTATAACTGACTCTAAATATTCACCTTTATTTTCGTCAATGAGTTTGCCAGCATTGGCGTCGATCTGGAATTGAAAGGCATCACCAGCGTATTCTTCTAAAAGTGAATGTTCAGGGATGTCGTTCCAATTTATCGACTCTCGCTTATTTAGAGCACCAGCCGTTACATATGCCCAGCACCTAGCGGTGTCAGTATGATGATAACCACCACCTCCTAAAATCACAGTGGGTAAGTTCCAACCATTGATAACTCGGTCATTTACAATACTTGAGATGTCATCAACAGTTAGATTCCACTCTCTGTGCTCGTCCCTCGCTAATCCATCCGCTCCACAAGTTACTACGACAGCATCTGGTGAAAACCACTGTTTCCAAGGCTCAATAACTGAATCAAATACTCGCTTCAAAGAATCACCATCAAGCCCACGTTTCGTAGGAATATTCAGTGTATAATCAATGGCATTACTACCTTTTCCACGATCTTGTAACCGGCCAGTACCAGGGTAAAAACCTTTGCCATATCGATGCACAGATACACAAAACACTTTTGGTGATCGAGCAAATGCTGTTTCAACGCCATCTCCATGATGCAGGTCTATATCAAGATAAAGAATTCTGGGAAATTTTGTACGAAGCTTTTGGATACACAGAACTACGTCGTTAATGTAACAAAAACCAGAACATTTAGCCCGTTTGGCATGATGCCGTCCACCTTGCCAATTTATAGAAACAGGGGCAAGAGTGGTGTTCTTTGACGAGTCGTAGGCTTTAAGAAGGTACTCGGCACATGCCATAGAAGCACCTGAAACAAGCTTGACGTAATCGCTGACTCCAAGAAAATATGGACAATCAAATTGAAGACCGTACTTTTCGTTTCGCTTCCTAACATTTCGTGATTGAGCAGAATCCAGGAATAGCTTTGGAATAACATGTGTGTGAGATGTTTCTTGATTTATTTCTGGATTTATTTCATGGATGTCTTCGTAGTCAGAGGCTTCGTCATCCAATGCATCCTCAATATCAGACTCATCCATATTGTCCAGATTTAACAAAAATTCAAGAAAGTCACGATCGTGAAATTGCGCCAATTGATCAAGAGTGGCAGGTATCACAGGAATCAGTTCACACTTTTGTGAAGAGTCTTCAATAGCTTCAGAAGTAGGTATTAAATTGTATGCGTGGATTAACGTGTGAACTAACATTGCCCGACCTACATTTGAAGGAAGTTTGTTGGTGGTCTCAAGCAGTTCAACACTACAAGCGTAACCAACTTTTCGAAAGCCATGAGAGTTATCTTCCATGATGTAGTCGTGAAATAGTTTTACTAGGTAATAAAGTCTGTGAAACTTCACATCCTAGGTTTGGGCCGCGTTTAGTAATTTGAGTACTCCCCACCTGTTTTTTTTTTTTTTGTCGTTCTTTGAGAGTTGAACTTCTTTTCCCTACTACACAGAAATCGAAAACGCTATTTTCACAATCTTAATTAACACTACTAGGCCACTGTCTGCTCTTGATTCCTTAAACTTTTCTTGTGTTACATGATTGATCCTGTTGCGGCTTTTCTTAAAAGAACTAGCATTACACTTCCCTCGCCTGTGTCTTCGTCTCTTGTACTTTCTACAGAACACAGTAGTAGTGCCAAAGTTATCCATTACCATAATATTTCAGATCCTGTCACGACCGCTTCAAAAGTCCTGACCACACTTAACAACTGTGAAGATTTGCTTTCCGCCTCGGTGGAATTAACTGGACAGCCTGGAGTTAAGCTTTTGCGAATTCAATCAGAAAAAACACAGTCGTTGATAATCACTGGTATGCTCTCACCTCTCCTATACTCGTGTGGCATTAGTACTAACCCTGGAAAATACAGACCAACAGTTTGTTCTATTTGTGACATTTGCTAACGAAGGAACAACCACACATTCACAAAAATAATTTGAAGAAAAGGAGTTTCAAATTGATACAATGATGAGAAAAAGAGCTCAGTCAACAACGAATAGCAGCAATGGTCGCCGGTTGGCACCTGCAAACAGGGTCTTAGACAATAAAACTACGAACAAAATGTTGAACGTTGAGGACATTGACTTCCTACCACCGTGTAGTGTGATCGATGAAATTTGTGACCCCAATTTATACAAAACTAATGTACAGCTAAGCCAGGAGGTCCTCGAGAAAGAAAGTAACGAGAAGTACAAGTGGGAATTTTTGGAAAAATATGGGAGCCATTCTGGATTGTCTACTGATAAAGGTGTGTTGAAAACCGAATAGAAAGATAAACAATTATGATGAATAATGCTAATCCCCTCTATTTTTTTTATCATAGCTATAACTGATATGCTAAAACAACAGTTAGTGAGCATTGCAAAGTCTCTTGATGATGATAAATGGTTGTATGAAGCGACGCAGGAGATAAACGAGTCATAGCATCAAGATGTGAAATCATTCCAATGGAATTATTAGATGTGCATTTTTCAAAAAAAAAAAACCAAAAATAAATAAATAAAAAAAGCCAGTAATTTGAATCTGATGAGAAACGTAATAAAAAATTAATTCAATAATTTTTGTTACTGAAATAGTTGTTTCCAAAGTTTGGTTATATCATGTATAGATGATACAACTCAGTACATATGTACATGAAAACACAAAGCATTTTGCAGGTTTTATGTGAATTACAAACTTAGAGGGCGGGTGCTTTTTAATCGATACATAGGACGTATTGCAGTCAAGTCTCAAAAACTTCAAAGATAAGGTATGGGGGTTGGGCTGAGTCTGGGTTGAGTTACTGTCATGGATTTTTTTTTTTTTTTTTTTCATATGATCTTCAATTAACACACACAACTTGCCTTGTTAAGATGATCATCAGAAAGAGAAAAAACTGGCCACAACACCGTACTTTTTTCTTCTACATTTTGATTTAAAACTAAAACAGACATAAAAAACAATGTAATCAGCAAGGGTACAGTCAAAATATGGTCATAAACATGGTACACTAGTAAGACAAAAAAAAAAAAGGTCAAGAAACAATTGAAAACAAATGGGAACAGTTTGTCAATATTGGAAAAAACCCAAAAAACAAAGCAGGATTTCAATTATATTATAAGACTTGCAGATTTTCGCTCAGAAAATAAATATAAACAAACAATTGCTAAAAGCCAGGCGTTTTTAATTTATAGTAAAAAATAGACAGGTACACCTGAAAAAAAAAGCGATTGTGAAACTTTAGATTAAGAGTGTTAAGTTCTACTATGCTACGAATTAGCCAGTGCTTCACATTGTGAATATAAACACCCTTTTGTACTTAAAACTGTTCAACTCTAAATATTTTCGTACAGTATTTTTTTTCCAATGACTGTAGCCAAGTTGAAAAAAATCTGTAAAGATCTGTTTATTTTTATTTTTTATTTTTTATCTTCTAATCGTGTTGAGCCCTTACATCTCGAATATTGAAAATGGTGGTATACAGTAATATAGCAACCATAAATTATTGATGCATATAAACGGAATTGTATACGAGAAAAATATTTTGACATCAAAAAGTTGAGGGTGCAAAGGGAACCAAGTTGTTCGTTATTTTTGTTTTATTCCTTGTTACTATCCCCCGTATGTTTGTTGACCATGAACTTACTTACTGCCTTAGGCATAAAGACCATCCAAATCCAAATCTAAAGGCTGGGTCCAAAAAAACAAAAAAAAACAAAAAAAAAACATGAACGTTATAGAAATGATGTAGAAATCAAAACCAACTTTTGCCACTCAAAAACTTGGATGTCATACCAACTATTTTCAGTGAGCAATGAAACGCCACCAAAAGACTCGAGATTCAAACAGCTATTATTTCATTCTAAATACCCGTTCAACACAAGCATTGAAGACGTGGTTTGAAGTAGATCTTTAAAAACTTGCTTTGTTTCACAAAAACTCTCATTTCACAAGCATTCATTTTTGTAAAATTTAAAGATTTATCAAGTATCGTCCTCACGTTAGCTGTACAAATTTACAATAATCAACTAAGTCTTATGCCCAAAGACTGAACACGATTAGAATTTTCTGTAAAAAAATACTAGGTAAACTAATTTTGTTTTGCTACGTATGCAAGAATAACTTTATTATTTTGAATATCTATATATTTTTTGTTTATACATGTACAGTTATGTCAATAATCAATCAAGTAATATACCTAGTATACTAATCAAGGCACACAATACAAGATTTTGAAAGAGGTCAGTTGCCAAAATTTAGAAAAAGTATTGAAATAACAATAGCTTTTTTTTTTTTTAAAAAAATACATCACAAAACAGTACCTAGCAATTACCGACTTTTTAGGTACAACGCATTGACTCTGATTACCATTCTTTAGCCAAAAAAAGAAAAAAAAAACTTTGGAAAAGATTCTTGATATTCAAGTAGTATTGCATCATAAAATCTATTGTGGTTAAGTTACTTCAATAAATTCACAAGCGTTTTGGACTGTGCCCAGAATTTTCTCCACAACACCGTCTTTTAATCACCGTTTCGCCCTGTGCCCATCAATGACTTCTACTGACTATATTGCTTTGTAGCAAATATTCAAAAAAGCCAACAATTGAATTTTTTTCGTCTATAAAAGGAGACATGTTTTCCTGATATTCCGTTCATTCACTTATCATCGATTTTTTAAATCAACCAACCTACTACAAATCAAACTCTCTGAACAATCTATCAACTACCAATCAATAACAATGTCTGACAACTTTAGAAAAGACTTTTCTGACAAGGCAGCTGAAGCTGTCAAGCCTGAATCTAACAAGGGCGTTTTTGAAAAGGCTGGTGAGAAAATCACCAATGCAGCTGACACTATTGCCGGCTCTGTCCAGCCTGATTCTGATAAAGGTGTTTTCCAGAGAGGTGCTGATGCCGCCAAAGATAGCAAGAATTCTGCTTCCAAGGAAGGAGAGTCTATTATTGACTCTGCCAAAAATCTGATCAATTCAGCCGGTGACTACCTGAGTGGAAATTCAGCTCAAAAGCCTTCCACTTAATTAAGTGATTTGAACTTCATGACTCACGTTTACAATGAAATAATTTATATATTTATGTTATAAATCAATCTTCTTTTAAAAAAATTGTATGTTAACAGATAATATGTTAATGAATTGAGACTGCTAGACCTTAGTGTAGGAAAAAAAAGTTTGTAAGATATAATTTAGTTGGCATAACTTATTATTATTTTTGGTTTTCAAATGATGATTCACAATGACAATTATTTTTTCAACAATCACTTAAAACAAGGGTTAGGTTAATCACACACTTTTGGATATTCCCATTTTTATATCTGAAATATTTGATCTATTTCTTCCCAATTCTAAATCTTTTGACATTTTCATTGATATTCTTTCACAAATTCTTTATTTATCTAGAGCTATTCTTCCGCATTTTTTCAAAGCTATTAGCAATACATAATTTTTTATTTTTTTCATATTAAGTTCTTTGAAAAATTTATAAAAATTAACAGGATTATGCCGCCAAAATTTGGGCAAAGGTATGTTCATAGACTTTGAATAGTTCTTGCTCTCAATACTAATGATCATAGTTTTTCGGGTTTTGGGTCTTCTCAGTACGACAGTCTTGGTAGTAGTGATGTTTCACTTTCATATTTTAGTGGTTTACCTGATCCAGCAAATATTTATGACGCTCAATATGTTGTGATTTTCAAAAGTCTTTTGAAGCGCGACTCGACTACCAAAGAAAGAGCGCTCAATGAACTGTTAACCATTTTAAACTCCTCGCCCGAACCTGTGATTCCCGACGACGTTCACTGGGCATGGACTCAAATTTATCCCAAGATTTCAATTGATGTTTCACGATCTGTCCGTATTGTGGCACAAAAAGTTCAGGGCAAAATTTGCACCCTTCTCGGCAAACGGTCTGCAAAATACTTAAAATACTCGATTCCTTGTTGGATATTTGGTATCTACGACACTGATCGCATGGTTGCTTCTGCCACTCAGCAATCATTGGATAGCGTTTTTGCTACTCCTGAAAAGCGCGAATCTCTATATACCGTTTTTCTGGAACATATTCTTGACTTTATTTATAACTTGATTACAAATGAATCCATCGAATCACTAAGCGATGAAAGATACGTCTCAAAAGAAGAATCTGAAGCCAAATACTACAGGACTTTGCGAAGTGGAATTCTCACATTGTCATATCTAGTTGTTAATGTTTTGCCTAAGATCAAGTCCGGTTCTAAGTTCGACACCAAGTTCAATCAAATTTTAAATGACGACAACATTTGGAAGTTATCATACTCAAGTGACGTCAACCTTTCTAGAGCAACTCTTGATCTTATTTTAAAACTTTTTTCTTCCAAAGAAAAAAATAACTGGGCAGATTTGGTTAAAGATAGGGTTGCAGTTGCGCTTATTGCCAAGGGATTGAGTTCATCATCAAGCTTTGTTGCTGTCGATTTTTTACAAGCATTGATAAAGCTAACTCAGTACGATCCTGATGTTTGGACAACTGTTTCATCAAAAAAGGCACCTCTCACACGTCTTTCTTCTTATATTAAAAAGGGAAACAAGGGTCGACATGAACATTTCTGGGCTTCAATTTCAAAACTTTTATCTCTTCTTCCAGCCGCTGTGAGTCCATATTCTTACGACATTGATATATCTATTGCTGATAAAAATAGCGACGCTATTATCAAGTCTGCAATTGAAGCTATCACAAAAGAAACTGGCCCTCAGTCAGTGCATGCCTGGGGCTACTTGATGGCTGTAGTTGAAAAGATCTCTATTGCCTCTAAGGGTCAAAACCATGATTCTATTAAATTACTTTATGAAGCAATTAGCAATACATACTTTTCAGATGCCAGCCCAGTTTCTCACCAAACTGAGATTTTTAAGGTCATTGGCAAAAAAACTTCTGATATCTATAAGGCATCTTCAGAAGTTCTCAAGATTGAACTTGACAAGATCTCTAAGGATATCAATCCTCAGTCACCTTCAGCTTCAGCTGTTAACTATTTTAATTTTTTCAAATTTACGATCTCACATCTTGAAAAGGTTGACTCCGAACCTCTTAAATTATCACTTTCCCATCTGATTCAGAAAGTAATCGAGCTGCTAAGCGAAGACCTGACAGATCATGTTAAGGCTAAATTTGTTTTTGATGCTCTAAAAGTTTTTGGTGATGAAATTATTTCTGTTTCTGATTTGGTTGATTCATACGTTATGTTGATCAATCTCATCTTTAATTCATTTGAAAAGTATGGCACTATTGAAACACTGTTGAGTATCATTCATACTTTCCTTGAAATTTCCAAAAATGTACAGTCTATCAGTTCTTCTCTTCAAACAACCCAGCAAGCTCTTTCATCCTTTGGTGGAACTAAAGAACAACTGCTGCTTTTGAGTTCTAACTTTTTTTCTTTTTTTCCGGTTTTCAAGGGTGTTTTGAGTCCTTCTGAGCAGTTTTCGCAGTTTGTATTAGATTTTAGTGTTGATTTATTTAAAGATATTTCTAAGCCGGAAACTCAAAAATTTCTTCAAAATGCGGTTTTGGCACACGACGCTTTGGTTTCTTCAGCTACCAGTAGTTTTATACTTGACCAGCTGCTTCAAAGCGTTTTAAATGAAGATAAAAACCAACAGATTTCTATCACTCTTCTTCTCAGTTTACTAAAATGTGACCAGCCTTATGTATACTCTCACTTTCAAACAGATAGGGGCAAATCTATTATCACCGATCTTTGGAAAGCATCAGAAACTCATGAGCACCAGTCTGATATCGATGCTCTTCTTCACCAGTTGGAATCTTTTGCTGTTTCTACCAAGGTTGGCGATTCTACTGGTGCAACTGGCCTTGCAAATGATATTATCAAAGAACTTAGTAGTGCTAATCTTGAGGAAGTGACTCTTTTAGTTCAACGTGCACAGCGTCTTATTGACAATGCTGCTACCATCGAAGACAAAACTAAACGATTTGAAGAGTTGATTCACATCAAAGATATTTGGAACGAACAACTTGCTTTTTCTTTTGATCAGGGTCTTAGTCCTACTCTTTCACTTTCTCCTATTTACGGAAATTCTGTTTTCTTGACTGCATATGATGAGTTGGTTCGGGAGCCATCTAAATTGCTCATTAGTCAAACTCTGATAAATATTTCTGTTTTCAGTAATGCTATAATTACTACATTCCCTGAAATCTTTGAAAGTCTACGGTCTGCAGCTTCTACTGATATTGTCTCTTCTCTTGCTTATGCTGGTGAGCTCATTGATATCACCATTGAAGAGTCTAATGAGTTTTACGATATTGATGGCCCTAACAGAGACCTTTATGATGTTCTTGTTGCTGTTTCTAATGATATTAGATCTTTACTGCGTCTATATTTTTCATTTGTTTCTGGTAAACCCGAACTTTCATTAGGTGCTCTTTTGAACAATGAGTCTCATGAAACAGAACCTGCCCTTTCCGTTCTCCGCATTGCTTGGAATGATAGTGAAAAGAAAGATGTTAAAGCTTTTTACTCGTCACGAGTTTTGAGCACACTACTATCTGTTATCAATATTGGGAGCTCTGATGTTGCGGCTGAGCTTTTGAAAAAGCTTGTGAGTAAATTTGACAAAAACGCACTTGGCGTTTATTCTTTATTGAATTTACTTAGTCACAACTCTATTATTGATGGTTTTACCAATCTTCGCAACAATCTACTTGGTGCATTGATGACTACTCGTGGTTCTCAATTAGCTTCAACTGGTATCAAATACTTGGTTTTGTTTGTTTCCAGTTTGTCACTCAGTGACATTTCTCAGTCTGGCTTGGCGTTTTTTAAGTTGACTAACTTTCTTCGGTCACTGAGTGATGTTGTAAGTAGCGATGAAGTGTTTGATGAAGCTTATTCACCACTGGTTAATCTTACTGCCCAGTTATATGAAAAAATTGCAGACATTTTTTATGAAGATCTATCTCTATCTTTTTGGGAGCAATTTAACACAGTTTTTGAAACTGGTTTTGTGGTAGCAACTCTTGGTTCTTCTTTTGACAGCTCTCTTCTAACAAGTTTGTTGAACTACTTCAAAAAGCTTGAAATTTTGGCTGACACTTCTGATGACGTTGCTACTTCATTAGAAAATCTATCACCTAGCGTTTATGAGCTCGCCCTTGAAACTCTTTCTAGTGTAGAAGCAGCCACTAATAGACTTGGAGAGTTTAAGTCACAGGCTTTGCTCAAGGTTTTGTCTACAATTCCAAGCAATGTCGAGTTTGAGGTCGATATTCTCTACAGCCTGATAAGCTTAGAAGACCAGTATTTGGAAATCACTGGGTTGTATCTGCTCAAGTCTTACATAACTAAAACTCAAAAAGATAAGTCTATTTCGTTTGCGCTCCTTAAACAACCGATAAATCCTGAGGAGACAGACATTGAAAGCTATCTTTTGCCTTTTGAGCTTTTATCTCTGATTCTTGAAAGTCCAATTGACAAGAGTGAGCGTCAGAAACGACAGTTTGTTTATGCATGGTACGCCATTTTTCTCTTTTTTGAAAATTCGGTTGCTGCCTTAAGAAACTTTTACGTTTCTCAGTTGAAGGACGGTGGTTATGCTGAGATTTTCTTTGATTTTGTGGCATCAGAAATCGAGGCTGGATTAACTAAGGATGATGAAACTGTGTGGAGCATTGAGTCAATTGATGCTTCTCTAGATTTGGTCAGCGATAATGACATTGACCGTTGCATTTGGAATACTTACTACCAAGCTCTTAATCACTTAGGCAGCATTGCCAAGACTTGGTTTTTGGATTTAAAAAAGAAGAAGCTTAAAACTGAAGTCGAAAACTTCACAAAGAAACATATTTCTCCTCTTGTCATTCGTAACAAGGCTAAGACAGTTCGACGAGCTTTGGAACAAGATAATGATCTGGTGGACGACACACTGGAAATTCAAATTTCAAAATCTGGTAAAGTTGTTACTGCTTTCTACTTCATTGACAACCAGACAATGAAAGTGGTCTTCAAATATCCCGACACATATCCTTTAAAGGATATCAGCTTTGAGGGTGTTCAGCTTGTTGGTGCTCGTGAAAAGCAATGGCGTGCATGGATCCTTGCATCACAGTCTGCTCTTAAAACTAACGGAGGATCCATTTTGGACTCACTTGATCTTTTTAAGCGCAATGTGACTATGCACTTTGACGGAGTTGCTGCATGCGCTATCTGTTATTCAATTTTACATGAAGATCACACGCTGCCGACGAAGGAGTGTAGTACCTGTCACAACAGATTCCATACCGACTGTTTGTATCGATGGTTCAAGAGTGGGTCTACTGAAAGCTGTCCTCTTTGTAGAACTGAAATGTCCTTTAGAATTGGTCATTGAAAAGCTGAACTTTGATGTTGTGGTTATGAATCTTTTTCATTTTTTTTTGACATGTTTAGCCGTTTGTTTACTTTTTCCATAGATGACACTAGTACGTATATAGAAGTCAATTAAAACTTAATTTGTGTTGTTATTTTCGATGTTTTTATTTTGATTTCAGTTTCAAAACACAGAAAATGATATAAAACCACATAGTTATTGCCGCTTTTCTCATGAGCTTGGTGTAACAAATAATAAACAGATGTATTAAAAAAAAATTCTGAATAATATTTATATAATTATTTACTATCCAGCTGCCTCTGACCTTTTTTTTTTTTTTTTTATTATTTTTATTATTATTTTTTATCTTTCATAAATAATTCGCTTCAATACCTCATATTGCATTTACCTCACTTTTTCTGTTATTTATGATTTTGAGCAATCATTATGGCTGATTTGATATCCAACCATCATTCTATTACCATACCCTCTGGGGCTGGTTCTTGTACTAATAATGGCTATCAAAACGTAAGTGTAATTGCTTACATGCAAGATTCATCTGTGTGGTGTGCAGGTATAGCAAAATTGCAACCATCCCACTTACCTTAATCGAATTACAATAGCAAAATTAGTCAAACATCTAACTAACAGTAATTTTTGTTTTCCTTTCTCAAATAGTACAGCTTTTGCACTCTATCAGAGAATCAAAATTACATTGCTTTTAACTCCCACCCGTATTCTACAAGCCCAAGAAACTTTCAGACCAAGCTATCTTTGTCATCTTCATTGAATTTTCATGACAATGCAAATCCAAAACCACTTTTAAAACGCCTAAAACCCTTGAATAATGTCCACAATGAAAGACAGTATCAGTGTCAATCATCATCTAAATCATTTACACTAAAACCATCATTGGTAAAAAGAACCAAATCTTTTGACTATGCAGAGATGTATCAAAATTTACCTTTGTTAGAGAACGACAAAAAACGGCGAAAAGTGACATTTGCAGAAGACTGTGATTCAATCCTTTGCAGTAAAATTGTGCCTTCATCGCTTTCTTCGCCAGATCGACACCGCTATCTCCCAACGTACAAATTGAAATCACAGTATTGTTCTAAAATTTTGCATCTAGAATGTGAGATCGAACGAGTGAAGATAGAAGCATTGAAGCAATTTAAAAAATTACAGGAAACTTTAGAAAAACAAACTCAGCAGATTGAAGAGTTAAGAAAACAAAACAGCGATTTGAAAAAATATTTGGAGCAAAAGAATAGTTAAGTGTAAACGTGAGGCTTGCTGAACACTTATTTTATCAGTATTAAACTTTCCAAAAGTATTACTTCTAAATTTCAAGTATTAAATCTTTTGTATTATTTCTTTTTGTACTACAAAAATTTGGATCACTTCAATGACATAATTGTTTTGTCAACATCCCAACTTTTATTTTCTTTTTTTTTTTTTTTTAATTTCTTGGGACCATAAAAATTTTCGAACTTTTCACCTTTTTACACACTTGAAGGCATTGTGATTAAGAGAACTACTATCCCTAGAAGGAATAAGAGTATCTGTTTGTCATTATTGATTATCACCAGGATTCACGAGTCATATTTCAATTCGAACTTTTTCTTATAGATAATTTGATTCAAATAGGTGTTTGCCTCTCTTACTTTGCATATCAAGTATGTATTCACCTTATTGCGGTCTTGAAGATCACGAAACTAACATTACTATTATCACTTAGTTGCCGTCACATTAGATTTTTTTTTTTCCACCTAGTTATTTATTTGGCACGAATTTAATTTATATATTTTATACATACGATTTTTTCAGCAACTTCTCAAGTAAGTATTTTCTTTTTAATAACTTTTTATTGTTTGATTTCGAAAATCAGGTTTTTAACAATTATGTTTTTAGAATGGACGCTCCTATTGCTTTTGATACTGAGAAAGCGCACGTTGTTTTTTGTCAACTTAGTGAGAAGTTTGGTTTCAAAATTCCATCGACATTCAGCAAGCTTAGCCATGATTTATCAAACTATTCCGACCTAATTTCTTTACTAGCCAGCTTAGCTCTTAACGAAAAAGCGACTATTGCTACTTTATCTGCCTACAAACCACTTTTCATCGATATTGTTGGCCGTTGGGTTTCAGAAGCCAACATTGAAGCCAGCTTTCAACAAAATTTTAATTATCCGTCGCCGCCTACTCAAGGCTTTTATGTTTTGGTTGCTCTTGGTCGGATCATATCAGTTTTTCCCGATATTTCGCCTCTTGCGATGTATTTTTTGAACTCGACTAATATTGTTAACTTTTTCACGTCAAATACTGAGAAATTTGGCGACAGAGGAACTCATGAAGTTCTTTTGGCACTCACAAGATTTGTTTCGTTCAATTACGACTTGTACAGTTCTTTAGTCTCGCCCACCTTTTTAGAAACTCTACTAAATCATTCATGGCCTTCCGTTAAGTACTTGGCTATTAAACTACTGTCAATTTATTTGAAATCATCTGACAAGGTTCAAAAGCAAATGATTGAATCTCACATCCCCGATGAAGTTTCTATCTCTGGTCCCTACGAAGGTGTTAACGATGCTGACTACTTCTTTTTGCCATTACTCGAAGCTAAACGTATTTCTTCTTCTCTGGATATTGTGAATCAATATTCTGATTTTAACACAACCAGTACACTTGCGCTCAAGAGCAGGTATTTATCACCAGTAGTCACCAATCTTGCCGGCGTCATAATTCCTCGACTGATTTCGAATTCCGAAACCTCATCAGATTTTGTTCCCACACAAGGTGCTGTTAACAGTTTACAACAAATTGCCAAATCTCTTCGATCTTCCAAACCTATTTTGCTGACCGGTCAGGGTGGCTCGGGTAAAACCTTTTATATTGATCAAGCTGCTAAACACGTTGGTCATTATGAAGACATGGTCAGAATTCATCTTGGCGATCAGTCTGATGCGAAGATTTTAGTTGGTACCTATTCGACTGGTAACGATCTTGGTTCTTTTGAATGGAGAGCTGGTATTCTCACAGTTGCTGTTCGAGAAGGTCGGTGGGTCTTGATTGAAGATATTGATAAGGCTCCTACAGAAATTCTTTCTGTTCTTTTACCTTTGCTTGAAAAACGCGAGCTTTTAATTCCTTCGAGAGGCGAGACTATTAAGGCAGCGCCTGGATTTCAACTCTTTTCAACTATTCGCACGACACATTCGAAGAATGGTGTAGCTATTATTCCTGATATTATTGGCAAGCGGTTATGGAATCATGTTCACGTTGAAAATCTTTCTTTTGATGAAATGAAGCAGGTTATTAGAGAAAGATTCAATCTCCTTTCAAATCACGTCAACAACTTTGTCAACACATACAGTACAGCATCACATATCTACTCCGAGCCTAAGTTTATGTCACTTAACAAATCATCACAGACTCGTCAAATCACTTCCCGTGATTTAATAAAATGGGCCAGCAGAGTTAACAACATGCTAATTCAGCGTGGTATTACCTCTAGTAGTCAACCCCTTGATAATGTTATTTACGATTACATTTTTGCTGAAGCTGTTGACTGTTTTACAGGATTTTTGCCTACTTTTGCAGCTCGCAAATATCTTGTCGAAGCGATTGGTGAGTGTTTGAATGTTCCCAGCCACCAAGTCAGCTTGTTTTTGCAAAAGCACATTCCTTCTTTTGCTGAGACTGATTCTACGATAATTGTTGGACGAGCTCAAATCACCAAGAATCCCATCGTCAGCAAGTCAAAATTTCGACAAGCTGCTGTCCAAAAAGCTAAGTTTGCTAATACTAATCATTCATTACGTTTGCTTGAACAGATTGGCGTTTCTGTCTCTATGAACGAGCCTACTCTTTTGGTTGGTGAAACTGGTACTGGTAAGACAACTATTGTTCAGTACCTGGCTAGCTTGCTGAATAAAAACATTACTGTTATTAACGTTTCTCAACAAACTGAATCTGGCGATTTTCTTGGTGGTTACAAACCCATTGATACCAAAATGATTGCTTTGCCACTGAAGGAAGAATTTGATATTATTTTTGAGTCCACTTTCTCAGCTAAGAAAAATGAAAAGTTTTCCGCTATGCTTGCTAAATGCTTTGCCAAGGGTAAGTGGAACCACACTTTAAAGTTGTGGAGAGAGGCTATCAAGATGGCCAACTCTGCACTTAGTATCTCAGATGATCAAGACGAAGCTCCCAAAAAGCGACGCAAGACCAATCACACCTTGCTAATTGCCCAATGGAAAGAGTTTGAGCAAAAGCTAAATACATTTGAAATTCAGGCTAAGCAGACCGAGAAATCTTTTTTCTTTTCGTTTGTTGAAGGCTCTTTGGTTCAAGCAGTTAGAAGAGGTGACTGGGTTTTGCTCGATGAAATTAACTTGGCTTCTCCTGACACTCTTGAAAGCATTGCGGATTTGCTCGTTGAAAATCCTTCCATTACATTATCTGAGAAGGGTGATGCTGACTCCATTAAAGCACATCCAGAGTTCAGGCTTTTTGCTTGTATGAATCCTGCTACTGATATTGGCAAACGTGATTTGCCTGCTGGTCTTCGTTCTAGATTCACTGAACTTTATGTTCAGTCTCCTGACTCTGATATTGCTGACTTGCTTTCAATTATTGACAAATACATTGGTAAGCTTACCATTGGTGATGAGTGGGTTGGAAATGATGTTGCCCAGCTTTATCTTGAGGCTAAAGACCTTTCGGAGAATAACAAAATTGTTGATGGTGCTAATCAAAAGCCACATTTTTCTATTCGTACTTTGTCGAGAACACTTTACTATGTCACAACTATTACTCCAATCTATGGTTTACGTCGTTCTCTTTATGAAGGTTTTTGTATGAGTTTTCTCACTCTTTTGGACAAGAAATCTGAATCAATTTTGCACCCTCTCATAGAGAAACATACTTTGGGTAGACTCAAAAACCCCAAGTCTGTTCTTTCTAAAATTCCTCCTCAGCCTCAAGATAACCATGACTACATTCAATTTCAGCATTACTGGTTGCGTACTGGTCCACTAGAATCTCAGGAGCAGCCTGACTATATTATTACTCCCTACGTTCAAAAAAATTTACTAAACCTGATACGTGCCTCTGCTGGTGGTAAATTTCCTATTCTTATTCAAGGCCCGACATCTAGTGGTAAAACTAGTATGATCAACTTTTTGGCAAAGAAAACTGGCCATAAGTTTGTTCGTATTAACAATCATGAGCATACCGATCTGCAGGAATATCTTGGTTCTTATGTCTCTGATTCTCAAGGTAGACTCACTTTTCAGGAAGGTGTACTTGTTGAGGCTGTCAGAAATGGTTACTGGATTGTACTTGATGAGCTGAATCTGGCCCCCACCGATGTTTTGGAAGCTCTTAATCGTTTGCTTGATGATAATCGTGAGCTATTCATTCCAGAAACTCAGGAGATTGTCAGACCTCACCCTGATTTTATGCTTTTTGCCACTCAAAACCCGCCAGGTCTTTATGGCGGCCGTAAGGTGTTGTCAAGAGCCTTTAGAAACCGTTTCCTTGAGCTGCATTTTGATGATATTCCTGAGGACGAGCTTGAGACCATTTTGAGAGATCGTTGCAAGATCGCTCCTTCCTATAGTAAAAAGATTGTTGAGGTTTACCGTCAACTTTCTGTCCAACGACAATCTACTCGTGTTTTTGAGCAGAAAAACAGTTTTGCCACTTTGCGTGATTTGTTCCGTTGGGCAGGTCGTGAAGCTGTTGGTTACGAGCAGCTTGCTGCTAATGGTTATATGCTGCTTGGTGAACGTGTTCGCAAGAAGGAAGAGCGAATTTTGGTTAAAGAGGTTATTGAAAAAGTCATGAAAGTTAAACTTGACATTGATAGTCTCTATGCTTCTCTTCAGCCTACTGAAGTTATAAGCAGTGCCACTAGTGTTGTCTGGACTAAGGGTATGAAAAAACTGGCTGTTTTGGTTTCTGAAGCTGTTAAAAACAAGGAGCCTATTTTACTTGTTGGTGAGACTGGTTGCGGTAAGACTACCATTTGCCAAGTCTTAGCTGATGCTGTCAATAAGCCTCTTCATATAGTTAATGCCCATCAGAACACCGAAACTGGTGATATTATTGGTGCTCAACGCCCTGTCAGAAACCGATCTGAAAACTTGCAAAAGTTGAAAGAACATCTTCAAAAGGTTCTTGATAATACCAGCAACGACCTTGACGAACTACTGACTGCTTATAACTCTACAGACAAAGAATCTCTTAATAGCGATCAAGTCCAAGAAATCAGTAATTTGCAAACTCGTTTGAAGGTTCTTTTTGAATGGTGTGATGGTAGTTTGATTCAAGCTCTTAAACAAGGTGACTTCTTTTTGCTTGATGAAATATCGTTGGCTGACGATTCTGTTCTTGAACGTTTAAACTCTGTTCTCGAGCCTGAGCGCACTTTGCTACTTGCTGAAAAAGGTTCTATGGAATCATTAGTTACCGCTGCTCCTGATTTTCAGTTTTTTGCTACTATGAACCCTGGCGGCGATTATGGTAAGAAAGAGCTTTCTCCTGCATTAAGAAATCGTTTTACTGAAATTTGGGTACCTTCTATGGAGGATATGGATGATGTCGAGCAGATTGTTTCTTCCAAGCTTCCTGAAGAACTGAAATCTTATGCCAGAATCATGGTCAACTTTGCTGAATGGTTTGGCAAGCAGTACGGTGCTGGTGATGCTACTTCTGGTGTTATCTCTCTCCGTGATATTTTAGCTTGGATCAACTTTATTACTACTACTTATCAAACGGTTGGTATTGAACTTAGCATTTTGCATGGTGCCTGTATGGTTTTTGTTGACTCCATTGGTACTAATGCTTCTGCCGTTCTTGCAGAAACCCCTGAACTTCTCAAGAAAAAAAAGGAGACTGCTGTCAAGCAGCTTTCTAAGCTTCTCAAGAAAGATCTTCTTGCTGCTTACCTTGAACGCCATGAGGTTGTCGTGAACGCTGACAAGCTTTCTGTTGGTCCCTTTAGCATTAATAGAACTACTGATGATTCTGATGTTTCATTTAACCTCCAAGCTCCTACCACTGCTGTCAATGCTCTTCGTGTCATGCGTGGTATGCAAGTCAAGAAACCCATTTTGCTTGAAGGTAGTCCTGGTGTTGGTAAGACCAGTTTGATCACTGCCATTGCCAAAGTTTCCGGTAATCCATTGACTCGTATTAACCTGTCTGAGCAGACTGATCTAATTGATCTGTTTGGTTCCGATTCTCCTGCTGAGGGTGGTGGTGCCGACCAATTTGTCTGGCGTGACGCTCCTTTCTTGCGTGCCATGCAGCAAGGTGAGTGGGTTTTGCTCGATGAGATGAACTTGGCCAGTCAGTCAGTTCTTGAAGGCCTTAACGCCTGTCTTGATCACCGTGGAGAAACCTATATCCCCGAGTTGGATCGCACTTTTAAGTGCCATCCTAACTTTACTGTTTTCGCAGCACAGAACCCACAATACCAAGGTGGTGGTCGTAAAGGTCTACCAAAGTCTTTTGTCAATCGTTTCACTGTTGTTTACGTTGATGTTTTGTCGACTGATGACTTGCAAATGATTTCGCAGTACTTGTTTCCTGGTATCTCTCAAGATATTATCAAAAAACTTATTCACTTTGTTCTTGATCTTGACACTGAAGTCGCTGTCAAACGTTCATTTGGCCATCTTGGAAGCCCATTTGAGTTTAATCTTCGTGATACCATGAGATGGTTGGGTCTTCTTAATGAGTCCTCTTTTCTTGATGCTGGTTATGGTCCAGATGAGTTTTTAAATATACTTGTCAAAGATCGATTCCGTACTCCAAGTGATCGTATGATGGTCGAGAAGCTTTATGTTAAGCATTTTGGTTTTGTTAGAGAAAGCTCCACCTTCAAGCAGCTAGGTCGATTCTTTATTCAAGCTGGTCACTCTGTTATTGAGCGTAATTCTTTAGTCGAACCCATTTACAACAACCTTCAGTCTTTACAGTGTAACACTCCTGCTCTCGAAACTGCCATTAGCTGTGTCACACATTCCTGGCCGTTGATTATTGTTGGTCCTTCTAATTCAGGAAAGACTAGTTTGGTTCGTTTCTTGGCCCAAATTGTTGGCGCTGAGCTTCATGAGTTTGCCATGAACGGTGATATTGACAGCATGGATTTGCTGGGTGGTTTTGACCAGGTAGATCACAACCAAAAAGTTTCTATTATTCTTGATGAAATCAGAGAGTTTTGCGTCAAAGCTAGTTGCAGACACTTTGTGGATCCTACTTCTAGCTCCAAGTTTTATGCTTTAGAACTTTTAAACGTACTCAATTCTCTTGAGATCAATATTGACTCACTCAAGGCTCTTTGTGGCCGTTTAGAAGCTTCTGGTTTTGAAAAATTAGCTGTTTACAAGCAAAATCTTGAAGAGATCATTGTAAAAATGGGCGATTCTAACCAAGCTAAGTTTGAATGGTTTGATGGTACTCTTTTGAAAGCCGTTGAAAATGGTCACTGGCTTGTTCTTGACAACGCCAACCTTTGCAACCCTTCTGTTCTTGATCGTCTCAACTCTCTTCTCGAGCCCAATGGTTGTTTGATTGTTAATGAGTGTTCTTCCAGTAATGGAGAACCTCGTATGGTCAAGCCTCACGATGATTTTCGACTTTTCCTCACGATGGATCCTAAGTACGGTGAACTTTCTAGAGCTATGAGAAATCGTGGTGTAGAAATCTTTTTAGAAGATCTCAACACTCGTGCTACCCCCTTTGACAGAAAGCTTTTGAACATTACCAACCATGGTGAAGAAGCCGACACTACTGGTGTTCGCACTTCTGTTTCCGAGTTTGTTTCTTCCAAGGATGCTGTGATGCATTTTTTCTCGTTGCTTGAAGATAGCAACATTGTCAGTGAGTCTCTCAATGACAAGTTTGTCGTGAACTCTCAGTTTAGCTTTTTCCCACAAAGCTTGCTTCCCTATGCTGAAAGATGGAGTTCCAATATTAAAAAGTTTGGTGTTTACTCTCAGCAAGAGAAAGAAAAGGTTGTCGCTTTAACCGATTTTTTGAAAACCATTGACTCTTCTGAGATAAATTCTGCTGTTAAGGAACTAGGAGAAAGCGCTGTAACCCGCTACAATCTTTCCCCTTATTTGGTTGAAACTAGTTCTTTTAACCCTATTGTTAACAGCTTTTTTTCATACCATATGGATAGCACTTCTAATGGTCTGACTACAGCTAATATTGCTATGTTGCTACTTACTGTTCCTTTCTTATACTCTACTTATCAGACTCTTGAACGTGCTAAGCAGAATGCTCTGTCTCTAAAGCCAACATCCCTTTCATATTTGGATCGTGCTGCTGCTTTTCATGTTAACAAGCCTCTTAAAGACCCTGCTAGAGTTGATGTTTATAAGATCATTGAGTCCGTTCTTGATTTTAGCAACAGTGTTTTGAAGAAGGTTTTTCAGGTTGATGTTGCCAAGATCAGTTTCAACATTACTTCATTAATTAAGCTTCAACAAATAGCCACTGATTTGATTACTCTTACTGTTGCTTCTTTTACTGACGAGAGTCAGCTCCATATTTACAGAGAGTTTTTTGAGGAGTGGTATGCAGACAACCAGAACAATGAATTATATGCTACTGTTTTTGAAAAACTGCAAACTGCTATCGCTGAGTTTGGCTCTCAGCTTGTGTTGACTTCTGGTACTTCTATGCAGACCATCTGGCAAAAGTGGAAGCCTCAACGCCCTGTTTCCAAAATTGCCTGGGATCGCTATGAGCGCATAACTGTTATTGCTCAAAAGTTTGATGAAATTTCCGTCAAACTTTTTGCTGATTCTTTAGAAACAGTTTTGTCTCTACGTTCTATCATTATCCAGACTATAGCTGATGCCACTTCTTACACTACTTCTGACGACGAACTTGATTTGGCTATTTCAACACTTGAATCTGGTATTGACCAGCTACATCAGGATACACTTTCTTTTACCACTGAAAGAAAGCATTACTTTAAGAATGGTTTCCAAATGCTTTCACAAATTTTGGAGTTTTCTACATCACAAAGTTTTGTTCAGAAACAAGAAATCATAAATGAACTTTCTTCTCTTGCTTACTACTCCGAGGGCTCCACTTTGCACCTGACCAGGTATTACAACAACGACATCAGTAAGTATTTTCAGTTTTCAAATATTTGAATTTTTTTTTCCCACTAACAGTCGTTTTTGCCACAGCTCTTCCTTATCATCCATCTTTGGATTCTCTTTGGGCTTTGAAAAGTAACGATTACTTTTCTTATGTTGATGATCTTTTGAATAATAAGTTAGCCTACAAGCTGCTTTGTTACGCGTATGTTTTTCATTCTTTTCATTCTATTTTTTTTCAAGCTTTTCTAACTAAACTCAATTTTTTTTTTCAACTTTTCCAGTTCTGAAATGAAGGAGGTTGAATCTCAAGACCACAACCAAGCAATGTCAGATTTGCAAATTTTATGTGAGAAGACCTTGCAAAATTCAGTGTATTTCGTATCAGATAAGCTGAAGATAGCCAATAATATGCTTCTTAACAGAATTTTGCAAGCTATTAGTCTTCATGGTGTTGACATTGAGGACATTCCTGACAAGGTTGAAAGTCTCACTACTGGTGTCATTGAGAAAATTTCTGCTAGAATTGTCGAAATCTCCACTCAGAGGTTTGCTGATTTATTCAAGAAATACTTCTTAAATGCCCTGCAGCTTCTCACTTTTTCTTCTTCTGATCCCAAGTCTATGGGTAAGGCTTGGCTGCTTTCTTTCATTGGATTTATGATGCTTTACGTTCCTAATTTGCCATTTGACCCTGCCATCAGGCAACACGTTGAATATGATTGTACTCGTAATCTGGCCAAACAGTACGAAGAGATGAAAAAGTCTTGGGAATGCATTAAAAATATATTTATTGGCTGTTCCAATGTTGATCTTGATTCAGTGTGGGAAACTGGATTGCCAGAGTTGCAAAACATTGTTGTACCATCAGTATATCGTCCAGCAATTTCTCAAATTGGTTTCATTCATGACGAGTGGGTCAATTTAATCAACTCCTCTATTGGTAAAGATGTTATTTCACCTTTGATTGAAAACAATATTCTTTCGGTTCAACAGCTTGAGCAGGTTAGAAACATACAACGTAACACTGCTGAATTCATTGGTAGAAGCGAAAGTAACAATCAGTATTATTCTGATATTACCTCCATATTTCACGGCATAATCTACGGTCTGAAACTAGGTCTTGATTTGATTACTCTTCCTGTTCTTGAAAATGAGGTTTCTCCTTACTTCCTCATTGATCCGGTCAATTTGTCACAGACTGAGCAGCTTCACAACTCATTCACTTTTTATAAGGAGTCAATTAAGTCTCTTCCCAGTAAATCTTCGGAGAAAGTTTTACTGACACTTTTAAGTGCCGTTGACATTATAATGAAGACTGAAGGTAAGAATTCTCCTAAGTTGGATGAGATCGTCAGTTTTGCCTACCAGACTTTTTACTACAAATGGTCACTTAACCGTATCAGAATTGAAAATGAAGCAGCAAGCAAAACAACTATTTTCAATGATACGACTGAAGAGGACGCTGATAAAGATTTCATGCGAATGTTCCCTGACTATGAGGAAGTTGTTGAGATTGATAATAATGGTATCAATCAAGATGAAGACTACTCTCAACTCATGGATTTATACTTGCAAAGCTTTGGAGAAGATTCTTCTGTTTCTTTACAAGAGCTTTGCACTATTGGTACTGAGTCCCTTCAACTTGTTTCTAAAGATGATTCAAGTACGTTCATCACTCAAAATGTTTCTTCTATTTTGCCTTCTATTCTCATGTCTATGTCAGTTACATTAACTGGTCAAAAACTTGGTAGTGATGATATTTTTGATTTCTATCACCAAGCTAAGCCTGATGAAACTGTCAAAGTGTCCAAACTAGCTGTTCGTTTGAAAACTCAGATCTCCAAGTTTTTGGAAATGTGGCCTGAACATGCTACTTTACAAAGTATTCAAAGTGCTTGTGAAGACATTCTCTCTTTTCCTATGTCAACTCCTGTTGCTCGCTATCTTCAAAAGGTTGAACAACTTTACACCTATGTGGATGAATGGGAGAAGTTTACCAGTAGAGATTATACTGTAAAACCGATTTTTAATGAAATGACTGAGCTTATTGTTTCTTGGAGGCGTCTCGAACTTTCTACTTGGCCCAAGCTTTTTGAAGTTGAGGAGCTTGCTCTAAAGAAAGAAATTGGAAAATGGTGGTTCTATCTTTTCGAGAATCTCATTGAAAACCCTTCAAAGGTGTGTGAAATTTCTGATGAAACTACTTATCCAACTATTGTTCAGACTTTGACTATTTTCATCAGCCAGTCCACCTATGGCCAATTTTCTACCAGGCTTCGTTTGCTTCGTGCATTTGCTAAGCATACTCGTTCGATGATCAGCGCGATACCTTCTATGTCTATTGTGTCTGAATGTATTTCAAATGTTGCCAACTATTACAGTCAATACTCTACGCAGATTTCTAATCACATTATAAATGGCAAAAAGTCACTGCAAAAGGAAATTAACGAAGTTATTCTTTTAGCTAGTTGGAAAGATACCAATATTAGCGCTCTCCGTGAAAGTGCAAAGAAGTCTCACACTAAACTTTACAAGGTTTTGAGAAAATACAGGACTTTAATTAGTGAAAGTGTCGAACCCATTGTCAAAGCTGGTATGGAACAACTTTCTGATACTCCTACTAGCATTGCTACCACATTAGCTGCTACTCCCGGTTACAAGTCTATTTTTCAATATTTGAATGGGCTAAAAACTCTTGAAATCTGGAAGCAAAGACCAGCTCGTCTGATTAATGTTGATGGTACCGCTCAACTTCTCCATTCCCATTTGATTTCAATCAAAGAGGAGACTCTGCCATCTATTGAGACCTTTGCTCATGATATTGTTGAAGAAATGGAACGTTTGCGCAAGGAGACTCCTGCCGTGTTAAATGAAAACAACAAGAGCACAGTGTCTAATCTGAAAAATGAAAAATCAAAACTTCTGAGTAGTACTTTGAAGGAGCTGAGACGTGGAGGCTTGAAAACAAATGTTCGTGCTGACATCAAGGCGCAGCAACTTCTTGTTTCTGGTATTATGGCTACTGTTCCATCATTTACTGACAAGTCTGTTGGTTCCGGTGACAAATACTTTTATCGTATTTTGGATCTTCTTCCTAGACTAAGAGTTTCTGTTACGGAGAGTGAGTCAGATGCTCCTATTGCGGATCTAACAAGGGGTTTGGCAATGTCTGAGAATCTTCTTGCTGTTATTATTAACCATAGAAGCTACTTGAACACGCTTCTTAACGAAAATTTCAAGGTAAAGGTTTTGCTTGACGTGGTTAACTCTTTTACCGGATTGCTTGACATCAATGACAGAGTTCAAGTTGTTTCTGAGTTTAACGATGTCGTCTCTCATACGAAAGCAACTGTCTCTTGGGTTCCTAAAATCATGAAATTTGCTATCGAGAGTTGTTACCAATCTTCCAATCTTGGAAAGATTAAATACACTAATGAAACCTTCATTTTCTCTGAGACTGAGGCCCGGTTCAAGGACTTGGCCGTAAGACTAGACAAATTTAGTGATTTTAACTCAATTGAAGTTATGACTCAATCTTTAAGTGACCTGTTATTTTCTGTCAGATCCGAGCTTGAGTCTTTGGTTTCTAGTCTTTCCAAGTGGCAAGTTAAGTACCCTAAACTTGCTTTTATTGGTGAAATGGTTGCTTCTTGGGCAAAGGACAGAATTTCGTTGTCTCTGACTTTGACACAAGCCAAATCTGATATCAAATACACGTTGGCTGACTTAAACAAGATTCTATGCAACATTTGTGATTCTGTTCTTGTACTAGTCCAGAAGGGTCGCGAGATTATGCAAGAGAACATTTCTCAAGAGACTGACAACTGGCTACAACTTTCTCAGTCTCGTTTGATTAACTATTGTCGTGCTTTGCGTCAACAGCAATTTTCTGAGAAGATCCAAAAGGCCATTGAAATCACTAAGTACATTGCTTCTTCTGCAAATGAAGCTGACTTTCAGATGTCTCTCAGATTGCTTAGCGCTGCTATTCCTTTTATACATGAGTATCATGAGCTTTGCAGCATTGTTGAAAGCAAAATGCTTTTCAATTTCACCACTACCAATAAAGGTGCTTTTATTTTGATGCGTACTTTGCAGAACCTAGCTCAAAATGGCTTTTGCAGTCCTCAAGAAGAGCAATCTAATGAAGAGGACTCTAGTGCTACTAAAGATGGTACTGGCCTCGGTGATGGTTCTGGTGCTCAAAACAACTCGAACGATGTCGAAGATGACGAAGATTTGTCTGAACATGCTCAGAAGGACAATGAGGATCAGAACAAGGACGACAAAAATGATGAAGAAGATGACAATGCTGTCGACATCGAAGGCGACATGGGCGCCGGTGAGCTTGAAGATGCTTCTGATCAAGATAAGAGCGATGAAGAAGACAATGATGAAGATGACGAAAATGAGCTCGACGAAGAAGTTGGTGACGTTGATGATCTTGATCCCAATGCTGTTGATGAAAAGATGTGGGATGAGAAGGGAGAAGATAATGACAAAGAGAAAAAGTCTGATAAGGTTCCTGAGGGTGCAAACGACGACGACATGCAAGCCAAAGAAGAAGAAAATGAAGCTGAAGATGGCAAAGACCCTAAGAATTCTGAAGACGGCAACAACGAAAATGAGCAAGATGACGATGCTGAGGAAGAAGAAGATGTTGCTGAGCAAGAGGACAATGTCAATCAGCAAGAAAAAGAAGATCTGGAGCCTGAAGTCCCCGAGACTGACACTTTGGAATTACCTAAAGATATGAATTTGGATGGTGACGACGATGAAGATGATAAAGCCGATGATAAAGATCAAGACGATGTTGAAATGCCTGACATTGAAGATGAAAACTTTGAGGGCGGTGAAGAGAAGGAAGGAAGTGAAGAAGTCAACAAACAAGATGGCATGGACGCAGATAGCGAAGCTGAAAAAGAAGGTGAAGAAGAGGAGGAAGATCAAGAGGTTGACACTGATGCTATGGATCTTGACGAAAACCCTGATGATGACAATGATGATGTTGAAAAGGAGGAAGACAGCAAAATACCTGAGGAAGAAGCTGTTCAGCCCAAGCCTGAAGAAGGTGAGGACGCTGAAGTATCTAAGGAGACTGAAAATGATATGAAGTTTGATACCGAGGGGCTTCATGGTCCAGATCAAGCTGATGAAGAAGATGCTGCTGATAATGATGAAAATGCTGTTACACAAGAACAGTCTACCAACCAGGGTGAAGGTGATGAGCAGTCCGCTGAGCAGGAGCAAGAGAATATGGAAACATCTGGTGGCCAAAGCTCTGCTAAGCCTGAGGAAGATCAGGAAAAGACGGAGGAGAAAGAATCTGAAGATCAAGCTAGAAAGGACGTCGAGAAGTCGATGAAGCAACTTGGTGATGCTCTTAAAGAGTTCCACAAGCGCAAGCAAGAAATTAAGGAAGCCTCTGAAAAAGATGAATCCGCTGATCAAGGTGCTAACGAGCGTCCTGACGAGTTTGAACATATTGATTCTACTAACTCCTCTGCTCAAGACACACAGGCTCTTGGTGCTGCTTCTCAGGACCAGGTCCAAAAGATCGATGACTCCAAGGCTATTGAAGATGACGAAGAGGTGCAAAATCATGAAGAGCCTGAAGCCAAAGAAGTTGATGAGTTAGACAAGATGGAAACAGACGAGAATGAGCCTCCAGCTGGTCAAGAGAGCAGTGATCTGCCTCAGACTGCTGGTTCTGTCGTTGGTGAGCGCAAGAAGAATGAAGAGATTGGCGAAAGCCTTGCTAAAGAAACTATGGATCTTGATGACGAAAGTGCAGATATTGAGTTTGATTCTGAGGAAAACTTTCAAGTAGCTGAGTCTGGTTTTGAACCAGCTCGCTCTTTGGAAGACGCCAGGGAGCTCTGGCGAGACAATGAGACCATTACTCAAGAGTCTGCAATGGCTCTTTGTGAACAGCTTAGACTGATTTTAGAGCCTACTCAAGCGACCAAGCTTCGTGGTGACTTCAAGACGGGTAAGAGACTGAACATGAAACGAATCATTCCTTACATTGCAAGTCAGTTTAAAAAGGACAAGATCTGGATGCGTCGCACTAAACCCAGCAAGCGTCAGTACCAGGTTATGATTGCTGTTGATGACTCTAAGTCTATGTCTGAGTCTCAATCTGTCAAACTAGCCTTCCAGTCTATTGCATTAATTTCCAAGGCATTAACACAGCTGGAAGCTGGTCAACTGTCTATTGCAAGATTTGGTGAGACCACTCAACTAGTACATCCATTTGAAAAGCCATTTTCGTCTGAATCTGGTGCCCACGCTTTGCAATGGTTTGGTTTTGAACAAGAACGCACTGACGTCAGGGCTTTAGTTGAGAAGTCTATTAAACTGTTTGAGGAGGCTGGTGTTGGTAGTGCTGCATCGCACAATGCTGCTGAGCTCTGGCGCCTTGAAATTATTATTTCTGATGGTGTGTGTGAGGATCATGACACTTTGAGACGTCTAGTCCGCCGTGCTCGCGAAGAGCGCATCATGATGGTTTTTGTTATTGTGGATGGTCTTAACAACCATGAGTCTATTCTCGATCTCAATGAGGTCAGCTACCAAACGGATGATTCTGGAAACATGAACCTCAAGATTGACCGATATTTGGATCACTTTCCTTTCGATTTCTATGTTATTGTCAAGGATGTTCGAGAGCTTCCTAATGTGCTTTCTTTAGTGCTGCGGCAGTTTTTTGCTGAGGTTGCGGAAACCTCTGGTTGATCATAGATCTATTCTTTTTTTTTTTCCCATTTATTTTTGATTTTTTGTTACTATGTTTTTTTGATACTTTTTTTTTTCTTTTTTTATTGTTTATAGAAGTTTTTTTCTCTTATTAATTAATTATATTTTTATTGTAAATAATAAACAGATTTTTTATCTATCTATTTATTGTATATTAAATGGTGGCTAATGTAACCGAGCTAATCTGACACGTTCAGGATGTCAACTCTACTTATTTATTATCATTTTTTTCAGTCATTGGTAATAGTTTATTTTATTTTTATTTTTATTTTTATTTTTATTTATTTTTATTTTTATTTTTATTTTTATTTTTATTTTATTTTATTTTTATTTTTATTTTTATTTTTATTTTATTTTTATTTTTATTTTATTTTTATTTTTTATTTTTATTTTTATTTTATTTTTATTTTTTTTTTTATTTTTATTTTTATTTTTATTTTTATTTTTATTTTTATTTTTATTTTTATTTTTTATTTTTATTTTTATTTTTATTTTTATTTTTATTTATTTTATTTATTTTATATTTATTCAATTGGTTGATTGTCTGTCGGAAGTTGAATTACCAAGTCCTATAGAGAATTAAGACCCATTAGCGTATATTATGACTTTAATAAAACAATCTCGGTCTGGGCTTTACACTTCTTAAGATATGAATTTTGTAGTGAACTTGGCCTAACCTGTGTCAATCACTGAATCTTGGTATGGTAGCAAGTATAATTTCAATCGCCTATAGCGAGAGCCTCTATGTGTATAGCTGTAGTAGGTCAAAAATTAACAAAAGTAAAACTGTTTGTGATTTTATAAGTTTCGTTACAATAGAAAAAAGCAAAACAAAAAACACTTTGAGAAATGGTTTTCTTGAGAGCATGGCTCGACCTAAACGTTGATTTCAGACCTGGTTTAGCTGAACGCAAACAAAAAAATAAATAAATAAATAAAAAAACCAGATCTTTTTGAAAAAGACACAAGATAAATTAGCAAATGAATATAATTTCAATACTTTTCAAGTGGTCTTGAAGCTGACATTTTCATTGGATGACACAAGCAAATAGACCAGATTTCTAAATGTTAAAAAATAAAACAAAAACAATAACAACTCATAGTTGCAAAGTAACATGCCATTTAGAAAAAAAAAAAAAACACTGCAATCCTGTTCAAGTGTTAGCTAATGTTTTCAGTCGTTTGAGTTATGGTCATAGTAAGATTAATGCTGACAATTCCTCGGTGTTTACGCAGTTTGGACGTGAAGCAAAGATCAATTGTTCCCAAAACGTAAGTATTCTTGATCGTAACAACGCCTTGTGAACGTCTAATTTTGACATGAATATCTCTCTTATACGGTGGTCGCAAACAGCACCGCATATCCAACCACTTTGGTATTTGCTGATCACAAAAAGATAAAAAAAAAAAATAGCCAACAAATACTACTTTTTATTCAAAAAAAACTATTGACAATAATTTGAGTTGAACAACGTGTCAAAATCCTGGGCGTGAATTTTTTTTTTTTTTTTTCACATGCAGGCAGTTGGCTCATAAAAGCTCTATACAGAATGTTGGAATTTTTCAAATCATCCATAACGCACGGCCCGTAAAAACCAAAAATCAAATAAATAAAAAAAAAAAAAATAGATAAGTCGAATACGGCTTGTTAAATAACTAAAAAAAATTCAATCTGAACAGTTTGTATTATTATTTTTTTTTTTTTTTTTTTTAACAGCACTGACCAAAGTAACCGATGTATTTAATGACGGTTTACTCGTACCGTTAAATCTTGGAATGGAGTCTGATGCTTGCAAAATTTATCAAAATCAGTAACTGCACAGTCATAACCTTTCGGGTTGAATCTCATGGTTACAGCCAATGTGTTATAGACAGTGGTCATTTACTATTTGTAGAGACAGCTGTTCAACTGCCAAGTTAAGTTGAGCCTGAACGCTGAAAAAAAAAAAAAAAAGCCTTTTTTTTTTTTTTTAGCCTTGCTTGCCTTTGACCTGAAAAAAAAAAGTACCAAAATACCATTTTCTTTCTTCCTTCTTCTTCTTCTATTACTGTTTACAAAAAAAAAAAAAACATTTGATTTTTCCCCTTCTTATTGTGGTTTCTTGATTTTATTATTATTATTTTTTTTTTAAATTGTATATCAAGCTCTTCCGTGATATCTTTAGTTTCATCAGACAGGTTTTCTAAACAGTTCCTGATTTACTTCTCTGCCATACCTATCCACATAGTTAACGCAACCTTCTCATTAGCAAAGCAGATCACCAACGCAAATGTCCATCAGAGGAACCAGCAAATTCCACTCAATGCCCATATCTATTGGCAAGAGTAACGACTACACCCTGCCTCTGGGTAACCCGGACGGTCCCAGCGACTATGGTCGTGCGCCCAGATACAACCCTAACAACTACTTTGACAGCACATCAACCGAGGAGAGCTTTCTCAAAAAGTTGCAGAACTACTCCGAGCAAGTTGATACCCTGCTGGGACAAATTGGCGCTCCGATCCAACCTTACTTGCCCATTATCGGTCGCACCCTCATTGTGGCTACTTTTTTCGAAGATGGCATTCGTATTATCAATCAGTGGAACGACCAGGTGGTTTATATTTGGTCTTTCCGCGGCTTTCCCAAATTTCTCACCATGTGTTTCCTTGCAGTGAATGTCTTTTTAATGTATGCAGGCTCGATCTCCGTAATTACTCACAAGAAGCTGGTTCTTGGCGTTGGCTCTTTGCTCTTTGTAGTAGTTGCTCAAGCTTTTGCTTATGGTCTTCTTTTTAATTTGAGCTTTTTCGTGAGAAATCTGTCAGTGATTGGCGGACTGCTCATGGTAGTCTCTGACGCTTTTGTCCACGACCGCAGACTGCTCTCTATGCCTGGACTTCCGCTTTTGGAAGACAAGGACAACAGTAAGTACTTTCAGCTGGCTGGTCGTATCCTGATGATCCTGCTTTTCCTTGCCTATGCAGTGAACGAAAGATTTACCCTTGGCTCCTCGTTTGGCATCATTGCTGGTCTCATTGCTTGCATCTTGGTAGTCATTGGCTATAAGGCTCGTCTGTCTGCAGCTTTTCTAGTCCTCATTTTGCTTTACCGAAATCTCACCAGCAATCAATACTGGAACTTTGACAGCAGCAACCCCATCTACGACTTCCTCAAGTATGAGCACTTTCAGATTCTCAGTATTATTGGCGGCCTGGTGCTGGTTGTCAATAGTGGGGCTGGCGCGCTCAGTATAGATGAGAAAAAGAAAATCTACTAAGACGTGTTAGACTTGCCATTGGCTGAATGTGATCTACGTTTTACCCCCACCAAGCCAATTTTTTTTTTTTTTTTTTTTTTTTTTTTGTTTTTAAAAAAAAAAAATTCCAACGAATCGAATGAAATAGTGCAATGAAAAATCAATCAAACAAATTGAAAAAAAAAAGAAGATAAAAAGTATATGTAGATCGGCTCATTGAATGTTTTTAAAAAAAACGGCATTGTAAGAACCACATGCTTGAAGAATTTTTTTTTAATTACCATCAAAAGTTTTCCAAGTAACAAAGCAAAAAAAAAAGAATCATGATCATACAGTGAGACCATAAAAGTAGTCTACCATTATAATCACTGCCCCCCCATATTTTGCTTTCTGCTTCTCTGTCTTCAAAAGCATGTTACACCCTCAAAACACAGTCAATGTAAAAACTCTTATAAATGAGAAAGCTTAGAGATTGTGCCATTTTGATATATGTTTCATACCATTTCTGGTCACGAGAAAAAAAACTAAATCCATATGTCGAGGAAGCGTCTCAATAGAGTGCTCAATTTTGATTTTGAAAATAGGGCCATTCTATCGTCAACTTTGAAAAAGTGAATCCTTGCAATATCTTGCTAAATCTGTTGTGACTTTTTTTTAATTTTTTAATAACGTGAAAGAAAATGATTCTTCAAAGGGTTGAAATCGTACTTAGCCAAAATCCATTTGCAGAAGGAGAAGGGAGGGGAGAGGTTGTATTGTCGGGCTTTATCAGTGTAGTTAATGTCCTTCATACTCTTCAAATTCCATTCCTCTCTCAGTTGTGGCTTTATCACCATTCATACTTAATATTTTGCTGCATTTTTATCAAGTTTTTTTTTTTTTTTTTTTTTGGCTGATCTGAAAATTTGCGATTTGCGCATACAAGGGACCTGTAAAACACGAACAAGTGTTTTTCTTTCTTTCTTCTTCCTGAGACGTGACCAACAGTTTCATCTAATCAGCGCTTTGTATAAAAATTTTACAATAATTTTCAATCATTACTATGATATTATATAGTTTCTCTACGTTTATGAGTTTCTCAGGACAATCACTATTTCTCTTTTTTGTCTCAGATGAAAAAAAAAAAAAAGATTTTATGATCTTTCTTGCTATTCTTAATTACTTTTACTCTATAAACAAGTCTCTGCTGATATCGTGTTGACAATTTATTAATAAAAAACAAAAGGTTGTTAAGTTTAGAGACGCGGTAATCAAGCGCAGATATGGTTCTCACAGTAGCCTGCGGTATTGACAAGAACATCCCAACGGTGTTTCATTCTGCGGTTGTAATTGCCTGCATTGCGTCACGCACATGATTTTTGACTGCTGATATCGCATTCCAACGTCGTGATTTTAGTGTCAATTTTTACTAAAACCAGGGTGGTAAACTGAAGTAAACTTTTTTGCTGGTCTTCCCGAAAAAAAAAAAAAAAAAAAAAAATTGGGCTGTGGAAGCGAGATCAGCACCGGACTTATCAATGAGCGCAAGAGACGACGGACCTGCATTAAGTATGTACCTACTCACTGTCTTTACCATTCCACCACTGGCACCAGTAATGACAATTAATTTGCCTGTTAGAGAGAAAGAAAAAAAAGACTGGGAAATGGTTTTAGAGACTTTGAAATAACACTTGACATTTTTTTTCTTTTTCAAACCAGTAATGAGTTTTGTTAATAAAGGGTAATGACATGTATACACTTTTAGCGAATGTTGAAACAAAAAGTTGGAAGGCCGGCTATAAGAAAAGAAATGCGCAGTGATCTCGTAATCAGATTACTAAAATCAATGATATTCAATAAGACGGTAGTTCAAAAAAACAACAAAATAGAAAGGTTAAAAGAAAAAGTCAATACATATAAGTTATATAATTATTCAAGATTGTTTTGTTATCAGTATGTTTAGCCAATATGATTTTTTTTTTCCCTGTGTATTTTCATAAACTTTTTGAAAAAATTCCATCATCCATAATGCTATTGACCCAAATTATTGTGTCTCTGGAGTTATACTTTTGAAAATGCCTGTTTAACTGACCTATCTTGAGCTTTATGGAAATATATATATATATATTTAAAATAAAAATGACTTGAAACAAGTTGGAAAAAAAAACCTGACGTAATTTGTTGATCTGTTGCTTTTGATACTAACAATTATGAGATAATTTTCATAAATTATACATAAATTATAGATGAAAAAAAAAGCCATTCCTATGACTTTATACTTTTTTTTGGTATTACCAATTGGTATTACCAATGGTATGTATTTGTAACATTTCCACACACACACACACACTAATATAAGTAATACTAAAAACAATAACACAATAAGTATCTTTAAGTCTATTTTTTTTTTCACTTTACAAGTCTTTTATCATTGTTTTTTTAAAAATAAAAAAAAATTTATTTAAAAGAAAAAAAATAAAATGAGTTTTTTTTTTTTTTTAACAAAGCAGCGTTGTGTAAGGACAGGATTTGATAGAGCAGGGTCTTTACATTCAGCCGTATTATTATTATTATTATTATTATTATTATTATTATTATTATTATTATTATTATTATTATTATTATTATTATTAT
>QVTG01000111.1:11875-59971 GCA_013305925.1 Geotrichum reessii | reverse complement strand
AATAATAATAATAATAAATAATAATAATAATAATAATAATAATAATAATAATAATAATAATAATAATAATAATAATTACTAAGGACTGCAACAGTTGTCAGCACGAATAAACAACTTGCTACTTACGGGCATTAGAACGTCTAGCCACAGGTTTGCGCCAAAAATACTGCTTGTGCGTCTTGCGGCAAGCTCTCAGGCCGCTTCGACCGCCCTTAAGCTGCTCAACCATAAGCCGACGGTCCTCGTCATCGTCATGCTCAGGTATGTAATAAAACTCACGCTCAAGCGGCTTGCCGGCGGCATCCTTACCGCTGCGCTCAATCACGCCGATACAAGGAACGGCACTTTCACGAGATGTGGTAATAACAACAGTACTGAAACCAGGAGTGGTCGGTACGACAGGAAGCAGAAGCGTAGACTCGAGCTCAGCAAGGCTTACATCTGACAGCTTTGGAATTGACTTTTTTAGCAAAGACAGTGGCGTTGAGTTAAGCCGCGAGAATGCAAGATGGTTACATATGAGATGTAAGATTTGGTCGTTAGGGTCGTCATCATTATGACTGGCATTAATTGCCTCAATTGTGTCGTTTTGCTGTTGTTGATGTTGAAGTTCAAAGTCATTGTTGAGAAGAGTCTTTTTTGCAGGCGATTGAGCCGGTGTCATGTTAAGAAGCGCTTCTGAAGCATTGCGTTTTCGCGACGGAGTGTGAGGCTGTGATTGCGGCTGAACAACTTCAACTTTTTGACTTTTGAATGATTGGGAAGGAGGAAGGTTCTCCTTACCCTCATCAGAAATAGTAGCTACCAACGCGTCGGCAGACTCTTTTTTAGAGTCAATTACCTTAGCGCAAGACTTCGTCTCTTCTAAATGGAGCGGTTCCAGGTCATGATCATTAGTTTGAAGTCCATGCGACGGTGCTAAAGCATTTTCGGTTTTAATATCAACTTCTTGAACGGATGGCATCATAGGTGGTGAAGATGGCGGTAAGATTACACGCGCCGCTTTGGTCTGTGCCGATTTCTCTTCTTCGATAGCGCATTCCTTATCAATCACATCAGTTCTTATATCCAAATTAGACATAGAGCCTGCGCGAACAAACATTTCTTCGTCGGTTTCTTCGCCTTCTTCATTCAGATCATCAATTGTTTCCACGAGCACGCGCTCACCGCGTACATCTACCGTAATGCCATGCATGTAATCTACTTCCAGTTCTTCGTCCTTTGGTACAAAGTAGTCTGTCTGGCCTCCTACAGAACCACCTGCAGCTGCGGGCACAATTACTGTGCAGCCGTTCCAACCCAAACACTTGAACATTAATTTCTGATTCCGGTGCTTCCCACATTTAAAAAAAACTGAGACGTGTATACGCGAGACCAGTTTATTACGGCTAGATAGCGCATATGTACAGCTTTGTGAGCTGCGACCAATGGTCACCAATTTGCCAGAAAGAGGTACGCGGACAAGTGTAACGGAAGATAACGGGCACCGTACTTGAAACGGACGCCGTGCCATTTCCACTGGCGCATATGTCGGCGTCAACAAGAAAGAAGAGTTTTCTTCATCGTTTTCGTTATAATTTTGTTGCTGCTGAGCGTGAGAGTTGTCAGCAATGCATGTATTAGCATTATGTGAACGCGTCGGAGAAGAAAATGCAGGACGGGTACCAGAAGATGTTGGCAAAGGTGTCGGGTAATTGTTACTATTGTGACTAATAGAAGTGAACTGAATTGAGCTCTTTGACACGTCTTTACTGAGTTTATTAGTTGGCTGCGAGGGGACTGGTGAGGGCGATAAAGACTCATTGTCATCGCCTGAGGGAGAAGAAGGCATAAAAGGAGGGAGCAAACCCAAAGTTGAGCGCGAACGCTTGACAATAGGACGCGGAGGAGGTGAAGAAGGGGGAAATTGCATTATTAAAATGTATTATTTTTAAAACTGTCTTTAATGAAAAAGAAAGAAGAATAAGACTTTTGAATAGAAAAGAAGTTAAGAAGATCAGATCTATTATTATTATTTTTTTGTTTTTCTAATACAATTAAACAAGCACAGTAACATTAATAAAAAAAAATGGATAAGTATATGAATTATTTGAAAAAAAAAAATAAATTGAAAAAAAAACTGAATAAATTGGTCATAGAAATTACAATTAGTTATAAAAAAAAACAAATGGCGTTCAAAAGAATAATGTAATTGCCAAAAGCGCGTTTTGGGTAGAGATCAATAAAAGATATCATTAGATACTGTAGTAACGCGAATCGCGTTTTACATATACAAAAAAAATATATACGTACATATATAAAGCGCGTTTTGGGAAATGTGTTTATTTTTCATCGCGACGTGTTGAAAACGCGTATGCTTTAAACAAAAACGATATCAAAAAATGAGGCTAGTATTTGATTTGAGAAGAAAAAAAAAAAAAAGTAAATAATAATAATAATGTTTAGCCCTAATTCAGGGCTTTAACGTGACTGTTTTATACATTTTAAAAATTGAACTCAGACCTTAACGTTTTTTGTTATCGTGGGTAAGGGTCATTGTGGGTTCACAAACCATAGTATATTTCAGCACTAACTATTGTTTTTCTATTATACCCCTAGCCCTGACAATATTTGAAGCAGAAGGCAAGACAACAGAACCAATGTGTGTGTATGCGCGTGCCGGGGCCATGGAAACACTGGGTGGTACACCTTTTTTTTTTCAATTTTTTCCCCCCCATCCTTCCATATACACGAAGCTTTAACGTATCAAAGTTCTTTTGTATTAATCACAACATATCATCATGACTAGTAAGTGAAAGGCTCACTATGTTCATTACGACTGGAAGGAAGGGAGATATTTTTGAACCAATGTTTACCGACTCGATTGGCGATTATGTGACAGTGCGAATAATTTTAGAAACGATAACTCTGAAGTGCTGTGCTACAATAGGATGTTGGTATAAGATGACAGAATAGTAATGGAGACAATAAAACGGTTCGACTCAGGCAAAACACCCTTCTCGAAACGACTTTATATTTTTTTAAGGGTTAATAACACTACGACAGAATTCACCAAACTATCATAATCAATGTTTTAGTGGACAGTGATGTCTTGATCTATATGATATTACTACATCTGCAGCAGCGATATTGGTTTTTTCAATTTTTTTTTTTTAAAAAAAATCGACCTGTGATTTCACGATTCTCAGTTTTATTTTCAAATATCTGGCGGAACAGGACTGTAACACTTCCGACTTATTGCTATAACCTCGATGTTTTTTCTTATTGTTAATGACGACACTGTAAAATATGTCAACCATTACGTTTAAACTATCTCTCTTCTACAGTCTATCCAACTGTCATTCCTATTACAATCAATATTAACTTCTTTTTTTTATAGAGGGTACCTCCAGTTTCGGTAAGCGTCACAACAAGTCTCACACTCTCTGCAAGAGATGTGGTCGTCGCTCTTTTCACATCCAGAAGCACACCTGTGCTTCCTGTGGCTACCCTGCCGCTAAGACCCGTTCTTGTAAGTTTAATTTCAGTACCCGTGTTTTATTCACAACTTCTAATATGTTTTTTTTTTTTTTTCAGACAACTGGGGCGAGAAGGCTAAGAGAAGACACACCACTGGTACCGGTCGCCAAAGATACCTTAAGACCGTTACTAGAAAGTTCCAGACTGCCTAAACAACATGTATTTTTTTTTGGTTTTAGAAGATTAACGTAAATAATACAAGAGCTTTTTGTTATATAAAGGAAGATGTACGAGGAGGGTGAGTGTGATAACAATGGTATCACAATCTTTGATGATTTGTGCAACTGACAAAAACTTGGTGGTGGTGAAACAAACTAACACTTTGTGATTTAAAGTGGGCTAGGGTTGTTGTGTTGTTAAATTTCTCATGGAATGTCATAGAACACAGAAGAACATTGTTTTCTGGCGTACTTCATACACAGGCTTATACTATGAATACTGATTACATCTCCCACACACACACACCCACACACACCAATGAATAAAAAATGATTTACAAATAAAATTTTTTTTTATTTTTTTTGTAAGTCGTTTCGGCAGTTCCAGAAAATTCTGATTAAAATCAACACATTTTAATCAACTCTCCTTTCCTTCCCTCTCTTTCTTTTCTTCTCTTTATCGTCACCCTTTTGCAATATAAAAACAAAAAACAGCAACTCCAACTTGATTGCCTATTTATTTATTTTTTCTACCCTTTATATATTGCATCTATTTTTTATCTTTGTTGTTTTCGGATTTACGTTGTTTTTATTTTAATTGTTTGTTACGTCGTCATTTTTTTATTTATCATATTAATAAAGTCTTATCATAATGGTTAAGGAAACTAAGTTATACGATGTCTTGGGTAAGTGATTATAACATTAACTGGTCAAGTCTATGAGAAAACTCATTTAGGTACTAACTGTTTTATCGTAGGTGTGTCTCCCAGCGCCACAGATGCTCAGATCAAGAAGGCCTACAGACTCGGTGCCCTTAAATATCACCCTGACAAGAACCCTGGCAACCATGAGGCCTCTGAAAAGTTTAAGGAAATTTCTAGTGCGTACGAAGTCTTATCTGACTCTCAAAAGCGTGAAATTTACGATCAATACGGTACTGAAGGATTAAACGGTCCCGCAGGCGGCATGGGCGGTGATCCCAACGACATTTTTTCTCACTTCTTCGGCGGTGGCATGGGCGGTATGTTTGGCGGTGGCCAGCCTAGCGGTCCTAAGCGCTCCCGTGATATTGTTCATGCTCTGAAGGCTACTCTTAAGGATCTCTACGTTGGTAAGGTTTCCAAGCTTGCCCTGACTAGAACTGTTCTTTGTAGCGAGTGCAAGGGTAAAGGTGGCAAGGAGGGTGCCGTCAAGACCTGTACTGGTTGTAAGGGTCAGGGTGTCAAGTTTGTCACTAGACAAATGGGCCCCATGCTCCAGAGATTCCAAACCGTTTGTACCGACTGTAACGGTGAAGGTACCATCATTGACCCCAAGAACAGATGCAAGACCTGCAAAGGCAAGAAAACCTACGAAGAGCGCAAGATTCTTGAAGTCCACATTGATAAGGGTATGACTAATGGACAGAAGATCACTTTCTCTGGTGAGGGTGATCAGGGTCCTGGAATCACTCCTGGTGATGTTGTTTTCGTCATTGACGAGCAGCCCCATGAGCACTTTAAGCGCAAGGGCGACGATCTTTACTACACTGCTAAGATTGATCTGTTGACTGCTCTTGCTGGTGGCAAGTTCACCATTACCCATGTTGATGGTGAGATTTTGGTTGTCGATATTATTCCTGGTGAGGTCATCACTCACGGTGCTGTCAAGGTCATTGAAGGTAAGGGTATGCCTGCCTTTAGACACCACAACTTTGGTAACATGTACGTTGAGTTTGAGGTTGAGTTCCCTGCCGCTGAAACTTTTGCTACTCCCGAAAACCTCAAGCTGTTGGAACAGATCCTACCTCCTAGACCTGAGATCAGCATTCCTGCTGGTGCCATCACTGATGAGGTTGTTCTTGCTGAGGTTGACCAAAGCAAGTTCAACGCTAACAGATCTGGTGGCCCCGGTTATGATGAAGATATGATGGACGAGGACGAGCAGGGTGGCGAGCGTGTGCAGTGTGCTTCTCAGTAAAAGACGTATGAGGGTGTCATTAGAGAATATATGCGGAAGAAAAATAAATTTTCAACAGTATATTTTTAAAGGAAAAAAAAAAAAAAATTCCAAAAGCGTTATAGATTATTACTCAAATTTGCAATACACATTTTATGATATGGACGAAATAGATTGTTTTTTTTTCAAATAAATAATAAAAAGTTGGGGGGAAAAAAATCACAGTATCTCTTACATTTAAGGCATTAAGATTTAGAGATAGTAATTAAATGCAATGATTTTAGTTTCAAGTCATTTAATACATAGTTGGATACCAGATCGTAAAAAGTCGAGAGAATCCTCTCTGTTGATAAAATAAATGTCATCAACAAAAATATATATTTTTTAAGCGAAAAGCACATGGTCTTTGATTAACGTTCATACAATGATGAAAAAAAAAAATGAAACCTTATATAGACTACAAAAACTCTATCAGCCGTATATTCCATTACGTAATAATTTCTGTTTTATCTTCAAAATTACGTAATCAACATTTTTTGTATCTACGGTAGTTTCACAGTTTAAAATTTCAGGGGAAAAAAACAAACCAAAACCATGAAATCTTGAAATTCATCTGTTATTGAAAACAAAAAACAAAGAGAAAACAACATTTTTTTCCCCCTGAAACGTGAATAAAACCGATTTCTTTTTACCATTGCACGAAATTAATGTTATTAAAAATTTATACATTGACTTTTAGAAATATACTAGGCAGATTACAATGTTTCATGAATCCCTTTATTTGTTTTGGGGTCATGACTTTGCTACCACTAATCTTGATGTTATTTAATCTAACTAAATTTGTTTTTTTTCTCAAAAAAAAAAAATAACAAAAAACAACAGAATGTAACCAATGAATAGTAAGCGATGACCTTTTTTTTTTTTTTTCTTTTCATAAAGGAGAACAAGAACGATATGATTTTTGAAACTCGATTAAATTAGAGCGAGATAGAAACCGACTATAAAACACTATTCTTTTTAGTTTACTTTGAATATATCAAAAAACAAAAGATGATAACATTTTAGCAATGAATTTTTCTTTTTAATCAGAAATATTGGCGGGTTTATGTGTTATTGTTTTATTATATGAGTATTTTATGCAAGAACAATAAACAGGTCATCTATCTATCCAGTTTTCAATTTTATTGTCTTGAAGTTTTTGTTAAGAATTAAAACTACTGGGTATGTCCAAAGATTTCCAACTGTAAATAAAAACTTGAGATCTTTTTTTTTTTTTTTTTTTTTTCATTAGTTATATATACTAGTTCTTCATAATCATATTTTGCCATGTTGTTATTTTTCTTGAAATAGTAATGTTCAGACGGGTCTTTGTGCCTTTTTGTAAGTGGTTGATAACAACTCTGGTTTTAATACATACAGGACACATGCATGAGCGTTAGAGCCATTATTACATGAAACATTTTTTTTTTTTTTTGGAAAAATAGGAATATTAAACAAGAGACACTAACACGAAAAAAAAAAAAAAAAAAAAACTCATTCGAAAAGTGTTCATTTTATCTCTAATATACTATATTGCTAAATGGATGTTGGGGCCTTTCATGAGCATACCAACATGCTATTGGTGCAAAAATCTTGACTTTTGAAAATTTACTTTGTAACAAAGGTATAAAAAATATCTTGAATTGCCATAAAAATCGTTGATTGAACCGACCAGGGTTTAGATTTCTTTTTTTTTTTATTTTATTTTTTCAGAGACTGATGATGGTATTAAAAAAAATTGGCTTAACACGTAATGTTTGATTCTAAAACGGGAATACAAATAATCTGGGGGCCCTTTTATTGTTGTCTCACTATTCTATTACTTATAGCTGTTTATTATTTATTTTTCTTCTTTTCCTTTTCTCTAAAATTTTATTCAATTTCTTGACAACAACTTCTTTATACCTTCTTTTTTTTTTAAAGCCGATTGTGTAGCTGCTGCTAGTTAGCATCTCTCAAACGTTTTTTTTTTTCTTCTTCTTTGTATCTTATTTCTCGACTTTTGGGCTGGTTCCAAATAATCTATGTTTTAATTTTTTTTTTCCTACTATTTACACTAGATATATATAGAATATCTTCTTTTGCAAGTGCCTTTAATATGACAAAAGAAATTGTCTTAGTACTAGTTGCTGTTGCAATTCTTGCCAAGTTCAACGATGTGTGCTACTTTCTTTTTGTTTTGGACTATCTGTTGCAGTCTCTGGACGACTCCAACAGAATCTCTTCTCCTTCTTCCAGTGCTTCTAGCCTGGAAATTACTAACGAAACTTTAAGACATTACCAAACTTATAACCATTTGGAACAAGTGTCTCCAAATCTGCCAGAATCAAAAGACGTCAAACAAACTACTAAAACTGATGACAATGAAGTAAATGACTATGTTTACGAAAAAGAGGAAGATGTTTTTTCTGATTGCACTACAGTTGTTGATGACCAAAGTCCAACTGAACAACAAGAACCCATCACCAAGACTAAAAAAACGAGGCGGTCGAAAAGACGCCGAAGAAGAAGATCTCCTAAGACTAGCGACACTCCAATTCAAAACGGTGATGAGAAAATTGACTATCCAATCACTGACCTGCAGTTAACCAGTGATTTGGATATTGATCTTGAGCTGTCTGAAATTCACCGACCGCTTAACATCTCACTCTACTCACCAGTGACTACTTCTCATCTCATTTTTTCACAACCTCCAACTCCCAGTGTTCATTCTGTGTCTTCTATAAAACCCAAGTTGACTTTACAGACTTCTAACTTTGCTTCCGCATCTTTAGTACCGCCTTCCACTCTTACATCTAACCCCATCTCCTCTGCTTCGTCTTCTTTTTCGACCACTTCTGCCATTTCTTCTTTCATCCCTGGAGTTTCTACTTCACTCTCGTTAGGACACACTGCTCATTACCAGTCACACCAGATCTGTTCACCGGTTATTGTTCGACCGTGCACGCCTTTATTGTTTAAAAAGCAGCAACAACCTCTTAGTGCGATTGATTTGTTCTCGCCGTTTAATTCACCTGTTGTGGCTCACAAAATAACCAAATCGACACTCCCTTGGTCAGTGCCGGCTCACATGACCAGCGTTGCGTACGCATAATTTTTTTTTTGGTTTTTTTTTTATTTTTTTTTAAATCATAAGTACTTTTATTAAAAAACAATATGAGATTTAATACTAAAAAAGTATACTTTATTTAAAATTCCAAGTACTAAGTGTTAAATTATTCTTGCCCTTGCCCTAATTAATTTAGAAAACTTTTTTTGCTCCTCCTTTCTAACAACGTTATCTCCCTTCCCGTTTGCCTCCCAGCAACCTCACAAAAGCCCTAAATCGCAATCTGCGAAAAGCCCTAACACTTTTCTTTTTTGGAATAACATTGTCGCCAAAAGTCCCAGATTTTGCCACAAGGGCACTGAACCTGTAAGTAAACATCTGCGCCGACCGAGACGAAGAAGCATGTACTTGCTTTTGACCGTGATGAAAGCTTTTACCCCCACTCTATATACGAAGAGCGCGCATCATCGGAAACTCGTTTTTCTAACTTTGACATAGAAATTTTGATGTCTAAACCTTCTCCCGTGGCATCAGTAGAAGCTGTGCATTCCGCAGAATCACCTGCCTCTCAGGCAGATGCGCCAAACCTGTCAGAACCCGAAAATACCAATCTGTTTTTGGAACACCCGCCTCATCATGAAGTTGCAGATCCGACAATTGTTATTACTCCGGCTGATGGTGCTGCCGCTGGCACCGAGGTTGTCGAAACCGATTCTGCTCAAGTCTCGGTGAAGACGGTAACAAATGCGATTGAAACCGACGAAGAACGCGACAAGGATAATGAAGAGTCTGAAAGAAAAAAGCGCAAAATCGAGACTGATTATGACACCGAGCTTATGGATCTTAATGACACGGAGCAGCTACAGTTCTTGGCGGACCAGCTCAAGCCTACAGGTGGCAGCGACGCGTTTAGCGCGGGTCAAACTCAACATGGGCACCCTGGAAGTCACGATCTCACAATGACTGACCACGATCTTGATCAGAGTGGGCATAGTCACCACAGTCACCACCATCAACACCACCATCATTTCGACAGCGGAATAAATAGCAGCCGGGGTGTCAGTAGTGCTCCAACCTTTTCTACGACCAGCACTGTGGGATCTAGCATTGGTAGTCTTGCATCTGCCGGTGGTGCTTACAGCACTACGATTTCACCAACCAGCTATGCGGACCTGCCCGCGGTTGATCCTAAGATTACAGATCCACTATACGTGCTGCGTGTTAAGTCGCTTCCCATTCTTGATAATCTATCCACACAAATCCTTAACACGCTCGGTCGCGGCGCATACATGGACGCTATTGCTGTTGCAACCCAGCCTGATACAGATCAGGGCCAAGCTTTTCAGATTCTCATGTCACTTTTTGAGCAGACCAAGTCAATCTATTCTGAGGACGCGTTTTTGTCTGCTCGTGATCTTCATCTCAACAAAACGCGTGAATATAGCATCATTATTCAAAAAACCAATCTTGCAACATTTGTTAGCGCCGTGTTTGGAGCCGCTAAGGTTGGATTTTTTCATCTTAACGAGAACTTTCTTGATACTTTTGTTGTTGACAATGGGCGACTGCTAAAGCCTCAAGGTGCTTTGTTTCTCGATCTAAAGACACAAGCGTATATTTCCGCAATGGGTCAAGTTGAGCGATCGCAGCGTGAGATTTTAGACGATTTATTTCCAGAAGATATTGATCGCATTTTGCTGGCGCGTCGCCAGTCCACTAAGGTGCTTGCTCCGAGTGAGGCCGATTTTGTGGCCCGTTGCCGTCGACGCCGCGAACATCTTGCGGCAATTGACACGGACACAGAAGATATTTCTCTCAAGTACTCCTGGCTTGCGTTTGTACGAGATCTCAGTGAGTATATTAGCAAAAACTCGCAGATGATTCTCACTGGTAAGTCAGCCAAAGCAGCAGCAGCAGCCCAGAAGCAGCAGGGTGATTATGAGGGAGGTCGCGGAATAGATGGCAATGGTAAACGCATACGGAGTGCTGGGAACGATGATTTGCATCGACGAATGTCGGGAATCTCAATGGAAAATGGTGGCAGTATCAACGGTGGCGACTTAACGATGCTTGACAATGCTAATGCGGTAGATGACGCGGGAAGAGAAGACCATCAAAACCAGACAGGCTCGCAGTCACCCAATTCTGCTGCCGGACAGGGTTCTTCTAATAGTTCTTCCAATGGTGTCAACAACTTCACAGGGTCTGCCAACCGACAGTCTGCAACTGCAGCCACCACTACATCGACAGCAACTACTACAATCGGCACAGGTTCTGCTACACGTGCACCCTTTTATCAGCGACGACCCTGGACTTCTGAAGAAGAGGAGGCCTTAATGTCTGGCCTCAACGCTGTACGGGGCCCGCATTGGTCGCAGATTCTCGAGCTATACGGTGCCGGTGGCCGTATCTCAGAGGTCTTGAAGGACCGTAACCAAGTTCAGCTCAAGGACAAGGCACGCAATCTCAAGCTGTTTTTTCTTAAAACTGGCGTTCAGATGCCTGATGTGCTGCGGTTTGTGACTGGTGATGTCAAGTCTCGTGAGAAGTCAGCGGCGGGCGGAGCTGGTGGCAACGGTGCAAGTGGCAATAAGCGCGGCAGGAAAAGTACTGTATCAAAAACACAAAAACAAAAGGCCCAGGCTAAGCAATACCAAATGTATCGTGCACAGCAACGGTTCCAACAGCAACAACAAGAGCAACAACAACCGCAATTACCTTTACCAGAACTACAGCAACAGACATTAAAAGAACAATTACACCAACAGCAAGAACAAGAACAACATCAATCACCACAGGATCAAAGTCAACAGCCACCATCACAACAACAGCAGCAACAAAACCAAGAAAAACAACAGCAGCAATCACAAGAGGTGCATAACCAACAACAGCAGCTTGAAACTGACATTATTGATACATCACGTACATCAGTGTCAGAGCCAACGACTGCTTCTGCAACTGCGCTTGAGTCTGCACAAGGATCTGCAGAAGAGCCGGCTCCAGTCCAAGCTTCAGCTTCTGGCCAGACTGCGGTTGATGAGAAGGAAGACGAGAGCGCCAACTTGCTTACGTTGATGCAGCAGGTAGGCGAGTATCTTGACAACCACTCCAACGTGGCCGTGGCAAACGGTAGTAATAATAGCGCCGACACCGGTACTAGCACAACTGCACTTAGCACAACGCCTTCTTTAGTTGGAACTGCATCGGATTCTGTCACGAAGGAGTAATTGAACAGGTCTTTTTTCAGCATTAATTTATTTCTCCTTTTTTTTTAATTTTTTTTTTATAAAGTGCTTGCACAAAGAACTTAAGTACATAAGTATATTACACTATAGCGCTGAATAATATTAAATTTTCTTTGAAATTCTATTCAAATGACTTATATTGACAAAACCACTCATGGACAAGAAAAAAACCCACATAGGCGAGGTGCGTCGGCTAAAGGTTAAAAGTAGAAAAAAAAAAAAAAAAAAAAAAATTAAGTTTTGAGCACAAAAGCAAAAAAAAAAAAAATTGTTTTGTTTATTATTATTTTCCTTGTTACTGGAAAAGTTTTCAACTGATAGTTTTTATCCACGAATGTATATACATGAAACTCTAAGAATTATAGCTATTGATACATCTATATATTTTTAATTACTTTTAATATTTTAATATTTTTTGTAGATTGGATCATAGTTTGGGCGAGTATGTGAGCCTATTAGGTAATTTTAGAAAATTTTTTTTTTTCTTTTCTTTTTAATAATACTTTTTTTTTTCATAGTCATAAGTATTACCACGCGCAAAAATCGTTTTTTTTTTTTTTTTTTTTTTTTCAACTACTGTAAACAGTGCCTGTTACAAGCTGTACGCTTTCAAGCCCTGGCCGTGACTTACTGTATATCCTTTTGACCTCAACCAGTGGTATTTATAGTTTATGAAATCTATATTTATGAATTTTTTTTTTTTTTTTTTCATTAAAGACAAAAGTAAAACTTGAACGTCTTTACAGTGCTTTTCAAGGTAGACAAAATACTAATCGTAATATTTGGCGCAGCAAATATATATATATATATATACTATATATTTTTAAGGCTCCTGTTGTGGAAGGATCAAAATAATATCCGATCCAAGTTATATCTCAAATCACAATCAAACATACTTTTCAAATTACAGACTTGATATATGTTCACATGATTAGCTCTATTGTTTATTCTAATAACCATAGCAATTCAAAAAAAAAAATCATACTTAAAAAAAAACCAACCCATGCTGCTCAAAACGTTGGTTTTTACTGCAAAACTGTAGTATGGTCTGTCCTATCTTTTTTTTTTTTTTTTTTTTTTCTTTTTCTCTAGTATGGACTAACGCAGGGTCCCGGGTACCAACCAAACCATCGAGTCTGCATACAAATCCGCATAGAGTAAGGGAGGGTCAAAGAGCCATCATGGCCTTTGCTTTGATCCACACTAAACATAAATTTAATCATTCAAACAAACAAACAACATACGTACGATCTTTTAATAATCACATCATGATTTCATACCAAAGCGTCACACACTAGTGTTACTATCCAGGTTAAACTTTGAATGATTTTTTTTTTTTTTTGACTTTCAGCCCAAAGCGGTCAAAGTTGGCGTTGTCACACTGTTCACTGAAAAAAAACAACAACAACAACAACAACAACCGCCCACCCAAAGTGAATGGCCCAAATCGGGAGTTGAAAAAAAAGAAATGTTTGTTATCATTGCACTGATATAAAACAGCATTACAGAGATTTCTATTGCTCAATGCAACAAATGCGGCTTTCCATTTTTTTTTTTTTTGGCATCAGCATCTACCAGCGTACCATCGTTGAATTGGATATAGACTTGAAGTGAGCCTGAAGAATCCAAAGATTTGGATAATTTTAATATCCTGGTTATACTATTAGGTTTTTTTTTTTTTTTTTTTTTTTAATAGCCCTAATACGAATCTAAAACAGATAAAAACATCAAAATCATGAATCTCTCTATTAAAAAACAACAACAACAACCAACCATTAATTTGATAATATGAATCTTTACATATGCTTATGTACGCATATGTGCCATATTCAATGTTTGGCAATTTTTTATAACTGGCTACTTTTTAAAAACCAGACTGACAACCCCACTGGACAGGTTTTTGGGCCAACTTTTTGAAAAAAAAAAAAACAAAAAAAACAAGACAGACAGACAGGATAAGGCTGTTACAAAAGTTTTTTTTTTTTTTTTTTTGATATGAACTAGAACCATTTAAATTTCTATAAAAAAATTTATACTTTATCCTATAAAGTCGTAATTTAAAGCCATAAAAATCATGTTTTGGAGCCACGGAAGTGACTATTTAATGGCTCTACTCATACATGGCATTTTTTGTCATAATTTAATAGACTGATTGTAACCTTGAGAGAAAAACTTTTTTTTTTGAAAAAAAAAGAAGAAATTCTATCGTTAGTTAATTCTGTTTGAATGCTTAAGAAAGTGTCAGTAAACTTGATGTTATCACACAGAAAACGACTGTTACTATTTATACAAATCGAGATCTTTTATGTGAAAAATTGCAATAATTGCTAAAACTTGCCAAAACCTCTTATCGTTTTGGTGATGTTTGCAGTAATTAGATGATGCATATTGCTATTATTATTATTAATTTTTTTCTTTTTGCAATTTATTATGATTTTGACAGGTCAATGATTTTCTATTAATGGCGCCTGGCGTACATATAATTTTGAAAAAAAAAAAATGATTGCTGACAAACGACAGTATTGTCTTTGTTTCAACTATTAAAAACGCAAAGATTTGTACTGCTGAGACAAAAAGAAAAACAGTGCATACCATGGATTGTGCTTACATACATTAAATTCAGGTCAACAGCATTCACCTGCACAATTCCTTTTTTTATTTATTTTTTTTTTTTTTGATGGTAGAACAGTAATAGGTTTTTTTGTTATTTCTTGTGCTTTGGATGCATGCAAAATATTCAAAAAAATTATTTTTTTTCTAAATAATGACTTGAGATCCACTGAGCTCTCCGATTTAAGACAAAAAAACACTGAGTTTGTGTTGACACCGGTTAAAGGTCCACCATCTGCAGATCTGACAGTATCAAAAATAGGATAAACAGTGTCATAGCGCTGAACAAATTTTTTTTTTTCCTTTGATATTCCGAGACTAGGTTAAAAAGTTTAAAAAATTATTTTTTTTTTCGAATATTTTTTGAATATTATTATGATCATTGATTTTTTTTTTTTCATTGACTGCGTAAGCAATTTTTTTTTCTCTTTAAAGCTCAGTTCTACGTTGCTCGTAGGTACCTATGACCATTTTTTTGTTTTGCTTCCGCGTTGGCAGTTTGTTTACTAGTGCCAGCTTTAGATGACTACACGCCATACAGTCCAATATGGAAGTATTTCAAGTGTACTGTGTGAACTTAACTTGCTTTGCTGTGGTTGCCTTGCTACCCAGTGCACAGAATCTATACTGGTATGACAGCTGGTATTTCTACGCTGTTACACATGACAAAAATTCTTCATTGTTTTCACAGGTAGTCTACTAAAGCTATTACAACCTGAAAATCATAATCATAATAATAATAAACAAAACAACGCACAGACACAATAACCTTTATATATTTAAACGGCCAAGCGCGCCCATTGTCATGATTAGAACCGAAGGAAGCTAATAAAATTTATGTGATATTGTAAAATGGACACTAAGTAATTTAATTTTTGACTAACACTAGACGATACCCGTAGTTAATTCATTCAACCATTATAGTGCTAATTACAGTCTCATGAGCGCTGTCAAAGACCGATTAAAGTGACACAAACACAATAGATAGTAAAGTAAAAAAGAAAATCGAATGTTTTTTCGTTATTATTCATATTTACCATATGTATCATCATGATGGCTTTTTTTTTTAGCACATTCTCTCTACCCACTCCAGATATTACTGTTTCTTTTTGTAGTAGCAGGGCCATACCCATGAGTTGCTTTTAATCATTGTATTGCAGGTAAATTTACCAACTTCACGGTAGTCGCAAAAAACTAAAGGCATACGTCACTAGTCAGGGGTATATATTGCTCTTGTACAGTAAATAGATTAAAGTATAGGACACAGACATATATTTTTTTCCCAGTTTTGTAGAGGTCTTTTCCAAACCAATGGTTTTTGAGTTTCTTTTGTTTTGATTTTATTTATTTTTTTTCACTTTTTTTTAGCATTACATTTTGCACTGGTTGATGAACAAAAAACAAAACCCTAAAAAAATGATTCTATTTTGGTCACAATAAAGTTAAGCGTAAACTTTGAGCTTTGTGTCCGCGCACTGCATGCCAAGTTAAGCATATCAGTGTGTCAAGGTTGCATTAGCTTCAGCGTTAAATGAAAAAAAAGAAGCTCGAGCAAAAATCTTTGTTGAAAGATCCCTTAAAAAGAAATTTACTGTTTTCAAATACAAAATTCATAGATCTTGCCAGTTTGAATTTTTTTTTTAACTTGTTTAAAAGCTTCATGGTTTGTTTCTCTTTGCATATAAGTAACCAAGATTTTCAAAGCGGTGTGAAACTTCATTGTGTACGGACCAACTTATTTTAATACTATTCTAGTCAAAGACCTTCAACGTTTTGACACAAAAAAAAAAAAAAAAAAGACCGTGCACTAACTGGTGACAATTCTTATTCAAGTTTATTTTACACGCCAATCTTTTCTTTTCTTTTGAAAGTTTTCAATCATCATTTTGAGTTTTTCTTTATTACTTTTGATTGTGGTTTGTGAAAGATATATTTTTTCTTTTTTTAAAATAAAACTCTTGACTCCAAATAGTATAGGGCCGCCATGTAAGCTTTGAACTTGAGGACAGACGTAACGTTTTGCACAATTGATTCTAACAAAACATACATATCCAGAGTAAATTTTACAAAAGATTTCTGTAATATATAAATAACATCTTATTCCCTTGAGTTTGATAATTTCTTGGAATTTTTAATATCAATACACATTCTTTTTTATTTACATCGTCAACACCTATCTCTATTCACTCTCTCAATTACCCACCCTATCCTTTCTTTTTTTTTTTTTTATTTACCATTATCCTTTCTTTTTTTTTAAGTCTTTCCTTTTGTTTTTGAAACCAAATATTATCAATGCGTTTTTCAATAACAGCGTTAACTGCTTTTCTGACGTTGGCAGAATCGGCCGTCATTTACCAGCAGGCAACATCCTACGAAATTATTACTGCTCCTCCCACTGAAAACTATGTCACAGTTACAGCAGACCCGCAAGTCAGGACTATTGAGTCAACAGTTGAAAAAACTGTAACTCTTTATCGCGCTACTACAAAGCCTGTCACTCTTTACACTGGCACAATATACACCATTCTCTCTACTGTGGAATCCAACAAAGTCCAACCTCTTCCATCGGCTGTAGAAGCATCTACACCTACTGTTTCCAACTCGCTCAGTCCTTCACAATACACAACGCCTGTTGAGATTACGCCTACTGCCCCTGTTGTACCGACAATTGCACCAACTGTCGCACAACCATCAGTCGTTCCCTCCAGCACGTTTATACCCAAAACGTTTTCGACAGTAAGAATTACATCTACTCAGCCTGAGGCATCTTCTACCGCTCAGGTTCAGATTTCTTCCGAGCCTCAGGGTCAAACTTCATCTGAATCTCAGGGTCAAACTTCATCTGAATCTCAGGGTCAAACCTCATCTGAACCTCAACCTCAAACCTCATCTGAACCTCAACCTCAAACCTCATCTGAGCTTCAACCCCAGCCTTCTTCTGAACCTCAACCGGAGACTTCTTCCGAACCTCAACCGGAGACTTCTTCCGAACCTCAACCGGAGACTTCTTCTGAACCTCAATCTCAACCTTCCTCTCAACCTCAACCTTCTTCTGAACCCCAACCTCAACCTTCCCCTGAGCCTCAACCAGTGAACGATATTAGTTATTCCGATGGCACTGACCTTTTTCGCGCCATTTCTACTGACGATGTTCCTGGAATTTTTCCTAGAGAAGATCTGGCTATCTCTCTTAAGTCTACCCCCGGTGATGGCAAGCCCATTCACACAAACAAGTTTTACACCAACTTTATTCTTGAAGACCAGACTAGTCCTGCATATGTTCAGCCGTACACTGTCTGGTGGAGCAAGCTTGATAAATTTCATGGTCTTGGCATCTCCCACACTACTAGTAGTCAAAGGGTATTTGGTCCCGATGCAAACGCTAATCCGGTTGAATACTATATCAACCCTGTCGGTCTTATTTCCCTTGCCTTCTCTGCCAGCGAGTTTAGCGCTGACAATATGGGATTGAGCCTCTTGAATTCTGACACTTTTTCTACTACCGTTCAAATTTCTTCTGATGCTGGATCTATTCAGTTTCCTTTGGTCCAAGGCATGGGTTTTGTTACTGCCAAGTACGATGGTAATTTGACTCCTCTGATTTCTACCCAGCTTGGTGTTAATACACTTGTCAGATCTTATAATGGTCCCGACCACGTCCAAAAATACGTTGCCACTCTTTTCAATGAAGTTTCCTGGGTTATTTATGTTACTGTTCCCAACGGAGACGACTTTTCTCTTTCTATTAACCAAGATACTGGTGAAATTGCAGGCAATTCCAAGTCTAAGGTTACTATTCAAGTTGCTGTTCTTCCTGACAATACTGAATCTTATTATGATCAAGCTGCTGGTCTTTATCCCACTTCTGCCAAGCTTTCTGGATCTGTTTCTGGCACTGACAGTGCATTTTTCAGCATTAATTATAATACTGAGGGCTACTCTACCAGTGGAAGCACTCTTATTCATGCACTTCCCCACCATGTTGAGTCTCTTACCGATTCTACTTCTAGCAAATTGACCAGTATCAAGCTTGATACCACTACAAAAGGTGTTGCTACCGGATACTTGACCAACTCTCTAGAGTTTTATTACAAGCTTAATCAAAAGATTCAGTTTTTACCCACTACAGACGGTAGCCCTATCAACCTTAGTGCAGATGCCCTCAAGAAAATTGCAAATTCTGCTAACGCTGACCTTTCTGATGATTTCAATGCCCAAACCAACTTGGACTCTACTTACTTTGCTGGTAAGGGCTTTGACAAGCTCGCTTATATTTTACTTGTTGTTAATGACATTCTTGGTGATGCAGATGTTTCTAAAGAAACACTTGACAGAATCAAGTCTGTGTTTACTCTTTTTACCGACAACAAACAGATTAACCCCTTGATGTATGACACTCTTCTCAAGGGTATCACTTCTACAGCTGCTCAGGGCGGTAACACTGGCACTGACTTTGGTTCTCCTTACTACAATGACCATCACTTTCATTATGGCTACTTTATTCACGCTGCTGCTGTCATTGGCTATGTTGACAAACAACAGGGTGGTACTTGGGCTGAAGACAATAAAGCCTGGGTTAACGCACTTGTTCGTGATGTTGCTAACCCTTCTTCTGATGATGGCTACTTTCCTGTCTTCCGCTCCTTTGATTGGTACAATGGTCACTCTTGGGCTAAAGGTCTTTTTGCTTCTAGTGATGGTAAGGACGAAGAGTCTACTTCTGAAGACTATAACTTTGCTTATGGTATGAAACTTTGGGGCAAGATTATCAAGGATGGTTCTATGGAGGCCCGCGGTGATCTGATGCTTTCAATTCTTGCCAAGTCTCTTGACTCTTACTTCTACTTTAAAGAGGACAATACGGTGCAGCCAGCTCAAATTATTGGCAACTGCATTCCCGGTATTACTTTTGAGAACAAGCTTGACTACACCACATACTTTGGTACTAACCGTGAGTACATTCATGGTATTCATATGATTCCTCTTACCCCCGTGTCCAACTACATGCGTACTCCCGAATTTGCTCAGCACGAGTGGAATATCCAAAACCTCTCTGGCCTGGCTGACTCGCTTGGCTCTGGCTGGCGCGGAATTCTCAAGTCAAATCAAGCCATTTTCGATCCGGTTTCGTCCTACAACTTTTTTGCTCAGGACAACTTTTCTAGTGATTGGATTGATGGCGGTGCTAGCAAGACCTGGTACCTTGCTTACACTGCTGCGCTTGGTGGAAGCACAGGCAACTAGAAACGATGAAAAAAAAAGATTTTTTTTTTTTTGTTTCTATTATTGTATTCATGTTATGTGTGATGACTTTTGATTTTATTATTTACATTTGGGTTTATTAGGTTTTTTATTATTAATTTTATTGTTTATTTATTTTTTAGTTTATTTATATTATAAGACTTTATATACTACAACCAGGAGTAGAAAATAAATATTATAATATATATATTTGTTAATTATATACAGATATTCTACATACTTTTATTTATTTTTTTTTTTTTTTTTTTTCATTAGTGAATCTTGCAGAGAATTCAAGTAGTTTCATATGCTTGTCAGGTGAAGAGATTGTTATTATTTTTATAGCACTTCTTTCAGTGCTAAAGTGTTAACCAGTACAGAAATCGACAATGAAAATATATACTTTCACCCAATACAAATAAGAACGAAACAAAAAGTATTCAGTATAATAATCAATACCCAAAAGTTTTTTTTGATTCTTGCAAAAGGTATGTAAATTTTGGAACAAGAATCTCTTACAATGTTATTTTTTGTGTTAAAAACTAAAAATCAAAGACCAAAACAAAACAACATACGAACAAAAAACAAACAAAAAAAAGATATGGTAGTTCGTTGTTAAAAGCAAGACTTTGAGGTTCAAACATTTCAAACTACACTGACAATAAGAAAACAGCTTACACAAAGGTAAGAAAGATTTCTAGCTCTTGTTGACTGTGTGTGTGTGTGTTTTTTTGGGTCTTGGACTTAACACGCTAAGTTTAATGGTTTAGTTAAAAAAAAAAACCTGTTACAGTAAAAGGCTTAATGTTCAAAGCAATTAGCATAAAGCTTAAAGTCAAATGAAAAATATCATAACACAGTTGAAACCTCTTGACAAAAACCAAACCAATGTATACATAGATGGTAGGAAAAAATGAAACAAAACAAAAACCATAAATCAATTTCAATATGATTTTTTTAGTTGAATGCAAATATCTTACAATAACTGAAAAACAAACAAACAAACACAAAAAAAAACAGGGGAAGGGTTTTGAATTGTTTTATTTTTTATTTTTTAGATGGATAGAAAAATCTGTTTATTGTTTACATAGTTACATAGTTAAAATAATAATAACAAAAGATATACAAAAAGAAGACGTTGAATTTAAAAAAAAAAAAAAAAACATTTGTCTCTATGAGACTTTGAAAAATTAGCGTTCTCAGTGTGCTTTCTCTGATTTTGGCATTCAATCGCACCGAATTCTTCATAAAATGATACATGTGCTAAGGCTAAACCTGGGCAAGGTTGTCTTATAATCTAAAATTCTATTGATAAATTCATCATAAAAGAACCAGAGCATTCTATTTTTCACAAATCATCCAAAAAAAAATAAGGCAATTCAGGAGAGAATATATTATTTTAATTATGTAACTATGTAAGGACAATAAACAGATTTTCTATATAGGAGAGAATAGATAGAAAATCTGTTTATTGTCCTTACATCACATAGTTACATAATTAAAATAATAATAACAAGTAGGAGAGAATATAAAACATTTATTATCTTTTCATCTTTGAATCTAGAGTTTTTGAAAAATTGCAAAAATATTCAAGGGGTGTCTATTATTAGAAGATGATAAAACAAAGGACATTTTAGTGTTTTTATACGAGGGTTACACGTACTACATACCACGAATTTCAAATCAAAGCAATAGCCCTTAAAGTGAACGTAACAACAATACTAGTGGCAAAGACGGGGAGGGGGCGGCTCTGTTAGTGTTTGAACCAAAAATACCTATTATATCGGTTCTTATCACTGTTGAATTTATTTCTGTTACTTCAACTACTAGTCAAAGATACGCGATGTTTTTGATCTCTCAAAAGATCTTCAATAATAGTCTTGTGAAAAAAAATTACAATTTCATTACCCAGATTGTGTAATCAAATATTATGAGAAAAATTTCCGGGTACGTGCTTGAGATTTTTATGATAGTGTCATCGACCTGAAAGGAGTGCATCAAAATGCAAGATCCTTCTACGTTATGTTTATTGATAGAATTATCAAAATTCATGGATCTATAGTTTTCCTGGGTTGCTGTTTTAGTTATTGCTATTGATTATATAAGGTTCAAGGATGTGTTTGCAAATGTAAACCAATATCACGTGGACAAAGGCAAAATGTACAGCCATTCCCATGTGCTTGTTTATCAAAAATATAGGGTAAGGATTATATTATTGTTAATTCTAGGGTAAGGGTATTACTCACACATTGAAACAGGGTAACAGTTACTACAACAACAAGAATTTTTTTTCCTTTTTAAAAAAAACAAATAACATTCACTTTTAAATTTTTTTATTTTTTTTTATTTTCCCTCTCTTTCTCCCTTTTTTTTTTTTCCAAATATTTTTATAATATTATTTTATCCTGCCAAATAAACCCTTACCCCGGTTTTACTGCGAGATTCTCAACACAAACATCTAGTTTTATATCACGCTTTTTTATTTTGCCACCAAAAAGCATCGCTATCATAACAAATCTCAGCATATTTTTATTCTATTCAGTCTTTTAACACACACACACATATATATATATATATATTTATCTCTCTTTCTTTTGATATTTTTCATTTTCATTCAAAACTTATAGCATTTTAATACACAAATCTCTTCATTATATTTTTTTTAATCGACACGAAAATAAAAAAAAAGGAGAAAAATTTTTTTCAGACCTATTTGACCAATCACAAGCGTTAATTTTCACTATTTTAAACAGCAAACTAAACAGAATTTTATTTTTGTTAAAATTTGCCACGTTTCTCAATATCCTCATTATTATTATTAATTCTACTGTTGCTACAGAAACAGTGAACTCTCCTTAAAAGTTCTAGAAAAAACAAAGGCTTTTTTATTTTTCATTATTTAAAACCTTACCCTTATCGGCTTACAAAAAGTTTTTCACTGCCACCAGTTTCATCACAACAACACAGCAATATTATTAATCTTTTTATTTTTCCTTTTTTTTTTTATCTCCGTTTCACAAGCTTTTTATTTTCTTCTTTTTCTGCCCAAAAAATGTCTCCCATTTTTTCTTCAGTTGCTAACCCAGCAAAACAGCAACCCGTTCACCTTAACCCCAAGATGGCTTTGGTTGAGCCTGCTTCAAAAACGTTACCGTCTTCTTCTCTCAAGCGTCAGCGTCGTTCTTTGGGATCTACCCGTTTCACTGAAGTGGCCACGGACTCGTCTGATGAGGAAGATGACGATAACTACAACGATGCAGCCAGCTTATCTAATAATAGCCACAGTAGAAAAAAGCAATGTCCCAACTCTAGACACGTTTCCATTTCTGCCGTTGCCCCAACAACGAAAAAATTTGTGTCACCGCCCTCGCCGCCACATTCTTTTGGCGAATTTGACCGAGCAATTGAGTTTTACTCAGACAGCGATGGTGACTATCATAACCATGTTGATGATGATGAAGAAGATGGCATGGTCCGTCCCCGCCACAGTAGCATAAGCATTGCTTCTCTGCGGCGGCGACGTGTATCTATGCTGAACCAGACTGGCGGCGGTGCGGCTTTTACCTGTTTGTCTTTATCTCATCGTAAACGCCGATCACCGACGGTTCCTCACCAGGATCTTGTGGCACGTGCGCGCTGTTTTGAGTACCTTGTATCGTCTATTGACGAGGTCTGGGCCCAATACTGTTCCATTACCTCTTACGCTGAAGACGAAATGTACGGTGAAGAGGACGAGAACATGCAGCCACGTTTTACCCCCTACAGCCGCAAAACATTAAGAGAGGATCTTCCTGCCTCGCCCACCAGCCTTTACCAAGAGGAGTACGATGACGAAAAGAACAGTGATTCTTGTTACTCCTCTACTAATGAATCTCAGGGTCCTAGAACTCCTTATTCACACTCTGAGCTTTTCACCAACACCATGTCCCCCAAGTGCGCAATGAACACTGTGAACAACACTGTTTGCCTTCCACCTTCCGAACAGCCTGATAGCGTTCGTCTGCTCAATTTGAAAAAGCGGTTGATGAATGCCAAGTACTTTTTGCAAGATCTTACTGATTCTGAAGACCTACAGTCTTCGGCCTCGTTTTGGAATCGCTGGGATATGATCAAGTACGCTGCTATTGAGCTCGTTGAGGAAAATGGCGATGACGATGATGTTGTCGAATCTGTTACCGATGAGCTGGAGGCTGGTCGCTACTACCGGGGCTCGTACTAGGTACAATATTTATTTATTATTTGATGGTTTGTTTTGTTGTGTATTTACGATTATTTGCTGTTTTTAAGTGTAATGAATACAAGTTTGATATGATTAATTTTCATGTTCACTTAATGTTTAGGAAAAAAAATATTGATTTTCCACTACTAGTTTGTATGCATAATAAATCACAAAGCGTAAATCTTAAATTGTTTGTAATATATTACGTGGTTTTACTGTTGTTGAGTCAAGCTTCTACTGATGGGGCTGCTAAATATAGCAGTATTCAACTCATGGGCCATAAGCTCCAAGGCAGTTTATCACGTAGCTGACGATCGATTTGAGTGGGCTTTTTCCCAAGTTGGTTTTTTATGCCTGCAAAAATAGATCCGAAATGGAGAAAAACAGAGTGGCACGCTAACGTAACAAGAGTTCCTCTCGCAAAAGCCACACAATACCAGCAATACATTGGGGACTCTATTGGGAACTGCAAGGCTAAAAAGATTTAAAGCCGGCAAAGATGAGTTGGGACTTGACTGACAGTTAAGTTTATGATTTGTATTTGTTTATGTAACCCTAATAAATAACCAAAAATGATTAATTATTTACATATAGCAGTATTCATGTGAGTTTAAAGGGTCTCAAATCTCAGCATTATACTGACAATAGATAGAATTGCGCCGTTTTTATGTACTTTTTTTTTTTTTATTCAATTTTTATTTATTTATTTATTTTTTTTTTTTTTTTTTTGAAAAGATATAACAAAGTTTTTTGGGAAACATACATTGATTATTTTGGAAAAGATATAACAAACAGTCTGGTCACCGCCAATACTATTGAAGAAACTTGCAAGGCTGAGAAAGTTCAAAGTAGACAAAAAAACAAAGTCTTGATTTTTTTTTTTTTTTTTTTTTTTTTTTTTTTTTTTTCATCATTCATTATATTGTAATCATATTACAAACATTTTTGTTCACGTTACCGTCGTACAATGTACACATATTCAATTCTAGTGTGGGATTGAAAAAAAAAAGACAAAAACTTAGCTCCATTACGCATTAATCTATTTTAAGCGAACAGAGCGGCTGATTATTACCATATATTTTTTTTGACCCCTTTTAGTCTTTACTCGTAATTGCATAGATTCTTTAAAAAAAATTATTCATCGATAGTTTTTTTTTTTTTTTGCTACAAACTCTAAGCGACTCACCTCCTTTTTTTCTACCTCAATTTTATCGCATTATCTTTTGATTTCACGCTTGTTTGAAACAAAAAAAAATGTCTACAATAAAAGCAATTGTGGCTGGACTGTTAGTAGTCAGCAGTCTAATGACTGCCACCACAGTTATTCTATTAACAAACAGAAGCTTTTACGACTCAACATCCAATCTTATCAAGATCAAACCCGAAAACCGTAATAGTCAATCAATCACTGTCATCAAAGATGTTGGTGATAGCACCAACGGTAAAAGTGACAGCTCGAATACTAATTCCCACCACGTTGTCTTATATGACGACGCCAACGATGAATCTTGGATCCCACCATCACTCAAAAGTTTCATTAATTTTAACACTTCCGACGAGATCAGCATCATTACTAATATCAACGAGTCTTATTCATACCATGATCTGTCGCCAAAAGCAAATCCATGGCTTGATACTGATTTTGAACCTACTTCGCTAAAACCCCTAGTACGCGCTTCTGATACGCGCCGTGTCAAGGCCGCCCTGATTTCGCTTGTGCGTAACGAAGAGCTTAAGGACTTGCTTGAAACCATGGGCCAGATTGAGTCCAAGTTCAATAAAAAATTCAACTACCAGTGGATTTTTTTCAACGATGATGACTTTACAGATGATTTCAAAAAGGCTACTTCAGAATTGGCGGCTCCGGCCAAGTGCACTTACGTTAAGATTCCTGAATCTGACTGGCAAGAGCCTGAATGGATTGATCTCAACAAGGCTGCGCTGATGGCATCCGGATTCAATAAGGAGGTTCAATATTCAGATAAGCAATCATACCACCGAATGTGCCGCTGGAACTCTGGTATTTTTTTCAACGATCCGGTAATGCGCAACCTCGACTGGTACTGGCGTGTCGAGCCCAAAACAAAGTACTATTGCGAGATTGACTACGATGTGTTTGCATATATGGAGGACAACGACAAGGACTATGGATTTAACATAAACTTATACGACTCACCTCAGAGTGTTGCGACTCTGTGGCCTACAGTTATAGATTTCTTTGCCAACCACACAGACTACGTCCACCCCAATTCTGCTCGTGGCTGGCTATTACAAGACTCTCGCGAAAGCCACAACTCTATTACTCAAGGCTACTCAACGTGCCATTTTTGGTCTAACTTTGAAATTGGCCGTCTTGATTTCTTTCGCTCCCGCGAATACACTGAGTTTTTTCAGCACCTGGACCATGAGGGAGGCTTTTTCTATGAACGTTGGGGTGATGCCCCCGTGCACAGTATTGCACTGGGCTTGATGACAGACAAGTCTCGTATTCACTTTTTCCGGGACATTGGGTACAATCACATACCATATTTTAACTGCCACAGCTCACCAAAGTGCACAGGCTGCACTCCAGGACTGTTTGCAGAAGTAAATGATCTTAAAAAAGAAAACTGTATTGCAGAATGGTTTAAAATTGCTGGTGATCAATAGGATAAGGATTCAATAATAGGTACCTGAAATCTTAGGCAATAATTGATACATATACAGTATATATATAATCTATCATTTTTATCTACTATCCAAGTGATTAAAGATTTTTATTTTTATTATTTGCTTTAAAGTATCAATTTTTTGTGTTTGTTTGTGTCACGTGCTCAGCCTTTTTATTGGGAGGAAACCCGAAAAATTTTTATTTTTTGAAAAGAAAAATTTCAAACCTTTTTTTTTTTTTGATATCAATTTTAAAATTTACTTCTTTCTCTTTTAGCAATCCCTCGATAATCTTGGTACGGATCCTTGTATAAAACCATAATGTCTGCTCCCTTTCAGCGTATCCAGCAGACTAAAAATGTCACTTTACCGGGCAATTTCACGCCTGAGCAGCGCTACTGGCGCGGATTCAAAAATCCCATCCTAGTCAAGGAGAATAATGCTATTAACCATATTCACTTTAACCCGCAGAGCCCCCACGATTTTGCCGTGACCAGCAGTACGCGGGTACAGATTTTTTCGGCCAAGACTCGACAGGTTGTTCGTACAATTGCGCGGTTTACAGATACAGTTTACTCCGGTGAGTTTCGGTCCGACGGTAAGTTGGTAGTAGCTGGTGACGCGACCGGTTTGATCCAGGTGTTTGACGCTAGCTCACGATCGATTCTTGTCAAGCTTCAGCCCACACAGCATCCAACACATGTCACCAAGTTTCATCCGTCAAGCTTGACTACACTGTTGTCTGCATCCGACGATAAGGTAGCGCGGTTGTGGGACATTACGTCGCCTAACCCGATCGCTTCCTTTGACGACCACACAGATTACATTCGCACAGGCTGCTTTATTCCATCATCAAATCTTATTGCTACCGGTTCTTATGATAGTGTTGTCAGACTCTATGACTCACGTGCCCCGCCAGCTGAGGGCCCTATTTCGCAGCACGACCAGGGTGCACCTGTCGAAAGCATTGTTGCGCTCAACCCCACGACTCTTGTGTCAGCGGGAGGCCCCTCTATCAAGGTTTGGGATCTGACATCCGGCAAGACCATCAAGACCCTTTCCAATTTCCAAAAGACTGTTACAACGCTTTCTGATGGCGGCCCACAGGGTCTTCTTGCTGGTTCACTCGATGGTCATGTGAAGGTGTTTGACTACTCTTCTGGCAAGTGGGATGTCAAATTTGGTTGGAAGTATGGTGGTGGTGTACTCAACACGGGCATTTCGCCTGATCAAAAGCATCTGGTGACCGGTTTGACCTCGGGCCTGCTCTCGATCCGCACAAGAAAAACTGAGCCACGGGTGGCCCAAGGTATCAAGAAAGAGCGCACTAGTGCTAGTGCGCGACTCATGAAGGGAATTGATTATCACGGCGAGCTGGAGCACCGTGTGGTGGAGGATAACAACAAGAGTAAGAAAAAGTTACCGCTTTGGGAGCGGTACTTACGTCAGTTCCGCTGGGCTGATGCTCTTGATAGTGTACTGTGCAACGACCCCGAGACTCAAAATCGCATTACCATTCTTGAAGAGATCAGAAAACGGGGAAAGATCCGTGTCAGTCTTGCCGGCCGTGACGAAGCCTCCCTGGAACCGCTTTTCAAGTATCTGATTCGCTACACCCGCGACAACCGGACTTTGCCTGTGGCGGCAGATTTTCTGGCGTGTGCAATTGAGATGTATGGCTCTCTTATTGAGAAGTCTGGCGTGCTGGAGTCGCGCGTGAACGAGCTTCGAACTGTGCTCCTGACAGAGATCACTGTGGCACAGAACGCCCAGCGTATAGAAGGCATGCTTGAGCTTTTGGCCGATAGCTAAAGTATATATACATATGTATTTTCATTAATAGAGACTTGAAACTTATCTAATTATAATTTTCCCAATATATATATATATATATATATATATTCATACTTATACATTATACTAGATTGTTCAATTATTATCTTGTTTTTTTATTCTGACTTATATCCATCTCCATGATTTCACATTCAGCCGTACTATTACCCTACTTGATTTTGTTTGGACAAATGAAAAGCGGTATTCATGAAATTCCAAATTTTCTTTCGCTCAGAAAACTTTTCAAACATTCTGAATGAAATTACTTTTTTTTTTCCCAACCAACAGACTCACACTGCTTCCCCAACCAGATCTTGCGGACAAAGGACCATTAACCGGGAAGGACACAAGCAAGAACACTCAGCCATTTATATATAGTTACACTCACATCACCACGTTTTTAACGATACATCAACTAAAATCATGATGCTGACACGACGCGCCCTTAGATGCGGCGCGCTAAGACAATCGCGCAGACCGAATGGCCTGCGCTTAGCTGTAAGACTTTATTCAGAGTCGGCGCCAGCGGTATCTGAGCAGAACCAAACCCAGAAAAAGGAAGAGATTAAACACGATAAAGCTACTGAAGCTATTTCTTCTTCTGCGGCTGATGCAGTGCCCTGGTATCTTAGATCGACTGAAAGCTACACACAGTTAAATCCAGCGCTCAGCGAGCCTATCCCCGAGTTTCCAGCCAATGCTCCAGAGTCACTGAAAACTATTGTGACTGAGATGGTCCGAGAGCTAGGCTTTACGGACATTGCATTTATTGATTTGCGAAATCGCACACCCGTCTCTATCTTTGGTGCTGACGCTATTCTGATTCTGGCCACTGGCAATACTGAGCGCCACATTGGTCGCGGTACCAACGGTCTTATCACTTTTGTGAAGCAAAACTTTAACGTCATACCGTCACAAGAGGGTATTCAAACTAGTGGATTTCTCAAAGTGCAACGGCGGCGATTAAAAAAGAAGGCTAAAAAGATGGCCAACACTGACGAGACGTTTTCTTATTCTACTGAGGCGAGCCGGTTTGCCAACAGCTGGGTCGTGCTTGACACTAAGATTGATAGCTTGCTTGTGCATATGATGACCCCAGAGAAGCGCGAGGAGCTTGATCTGGAGTATGTCTGGGCAGAAGATCCAGCTGCGCTTGAAGAGAAGCGCAGGCTGCAGCTCAAGGCAGAGCAGTTACATGAAACTGATATCGAGGCGAGTCAGCAGCATCTTTCTTCATCGTCTCCATTTTCTATTCATGGATCTACTAGAAGCTACCATACATTAAGCCCATTTAAAAGGTGGTATTCAAGTCATACATCTGGCCTGAATCTGACTCAAGAACCCTCTCCTCTTGACATGTCACACGTCGCCAGTAACAACACCCAGTCGGCTTTGGACATTGCTGCTATCAAGGGTGACTACAAGACTGCTATTTCATTAGCACAAACTGGCGCTGATCGGGACTCTGTTCTGAAGGCGCACATCAACCACTTGTTCTCTCCACAGTCAGAACTGCTGACAAGCGAAAGCGATGTGGTAAAATCATTTTTACTTGAATTTTCTAAGATGCCTACCAAACAAGATTACCGCCTAAGATTGCAGTTTCTTGTCAAGGCGCATGAGCTTAATCCTAGTGAGTTTCGTCTGCGATCACTGGAGGAACATCTTATCAACCAACAGGCATCGGGTCTGCTCGTTGATATTGCAGATGTCGAACTAGTCCTTAGTGCTATTGTTAGTTCTAGGGAGTACGACAGCCCGAATAAGACGCCATTCCAGGTTAGTCGCAAAAAATCGAGAGTTGCATACTACATGTTTAAGGATGTATTGCGACCGCAGGGCACGGACCTCAGCTATAACATTTACCAGCTGTTATTCAGACTTTGGTTAGATATTCCGGAACTGTCGCTGGCAGAAGCTTTAAAGAACCCGGCACCACCGCGCGATGAGACCACGGGCGAGGTAATTGTGGAGCGAGTGCCCGTACTGACGCCACAGGCTGTGACGCTGTTCAAGTTTTTGCGCACTTCGCCACGCCGCATGAATCAGTCTGTTATTTACATGGCTCTCACTGCATTTGCAAATGACAATCGCTGGAGTTACTTTTTTAATCTGTGGCACACGATTGACAAACATCTTCATTTTGACAACGAGCTGTTCACGCGTGTGGCTGCGCTAGTAGTCAAGAGCGGCAACAGAGATGCAATGATGACATTTTTCGAGACAATTCTGCAGAAACAACTGATGGCAAATCCGTTTTTGTTAGATAAGAATCTTGTCAAGATTGTAAATGAGGGTCTTCTGGTTCTTGACCCCAGCGAGTGTGGTTTTAAGCATATTCGTGAAATTGTTTCAATTGTCTCTCAATAGATGTACAGTGTGTAATGTGTATATATCTTAATTTTTTTTATACGTAAACTAATAACATCATTGATAAATTCATTGCTAGGACAAAACATTTTAGAGATTTTAGTACCTGAAATACTTGATTTCATATTAAGGTTCTAATTTTTCATATTCATTGACTTGTGATTTCCCAAAACAATGGCATGAAAATATCTTTTTTTTTTTCTTCTTCATATGTTGCAATGAACATTTTCATCCTTTTCTATAACCATCTCTCCACTTTTCATTCCAACCCTCCAGCCCACCATGACAAAACCTGATAACTTTGTTTTTCCAGCCGACCGCTACGGGTTGCCTAGGACAGACCATACACGCTGGCGCCTCAAGGTTGACGAGCTCGGCAAACAGAATTGGGTGTACCTTCGCAATGACGACCACCTTACAACTGACCCCCCTACTGAGTACACAAAATACCAATTAGAACTTGACTCATTCAATCCACCTATATTTCCTAAATCTAAGACACCATTTCAATCTGCAGTTAACGGCTTCCGGTTTCTCACATATATCCAGGATGACCAGGGCACGTTCCCCTGTCAGTACAGTGGACCTATGTTTTTGCTTATTGGCTACATAGTGGCAAAGTATTTTTCGGGTGTACGTTTTTCTGAAGAAGAACGCATTGAGATTCTACGCTACATTGTAAACCGTGCGCACCCAGTCGACGGTGGTTGGGGTCTTCATACTTATGACAAAAGCACGGCATTTGGTACCTCGATCAACTACGTAATTTTGCGTATCCTCGGGCTTGACCGTGATCACCCCGCTGTTGTCAAAGCTCGCAAGTGTTTGCATTCACTCGGTGGTGCTATAGGCTGTCCACACTGGGGCAAGACATATCTGGCACTGCTTAATATTTACGAATGGGAAGGTGTCAACCCGGCGCCGCCGGAGCTCTGGATGCTACCTTATTCGGTACCCATACATCCCGGTCGCTGGTGGGTACACACGCGTGCTATTTACTTGCCTCTCGGCTACCTCAGTGCAAACCGTGTTAAAATGGAGCTCACACCATTGCTGCGCGAACTTCGCGAGGAAATTTACACAAAGCCTTATGAAAGTATTGACTTTTCCCAGCACCGCAACACCGTCTGCGGTGTTGACCTCTACTATCCCCACACCAAAGTTTTAGATGTTGCTAACTACTGCATTTCCAAATACGAAAAGTATGTGAGACCCAATTGGCTGTTGCGCCGCGCATCAAATCGTGTTTTTGATTTGATCATGAAGGATCTTGAAAACACAGATTATCTGGCAATCGCACCTATCAGCAACGCTTTGAATGCGATTGTTGTTTTTGTTGAAAAGGGCAAGGAATCACCCGAGTTTCAGCGGTTTCTCTACCGCTGGCCGGATTTCTTATATCTTACGCCTGACGGTTTGGCAATGAATGGTACAAATGGTGTACAGGTATGGGACGTTGCTTTTGCATTGCAATACGCAGTACTGATTGGATTAGGCTCCATGCCTGAATTCCGTAATGCCATTATCAAGGGATACCGCTTTTTAACGCGCTCACAGTTTGTAGAAGAGGCAGTCGAAGGCAGTTTCCGTGACAAGCGTGTTGGTGGCTTCCCGTTTTCTACACAGACACAAGGTTTTACCGTCAGCGACTGCACGTCCGAGGCGCTTAAGGCCATTATCATGGTACAGAGCTTATCTGGCTTTGAGTTTCTCAAGGAAGAGTTCCCCGAGGAGCGCATGCACAAGTCTGTTGACATCATTCTGAGCTTGCAAAACCGCGGGTCCTTCCATTTTGGATCATTTGCTTCATATGAAAAGATCAAGGCTACTACGCTTATGGAGGCGCTTAACCCAGCGGAAGTGTTTGGTAACATCATGGTCGAGTTCCCCTATGTTGAGTGCACAGACTCGTCGTTGCTGGGGCTTTTTCATTTCCGCAAGCACTACAAATATAAGTCGCGCGAGATTGATCAAGCAATTGAGGATGCGATTAAATATATTGTCTCAAACCAAAACCCTGATGGCAGTTGGTACGGTTCGTGGGGTGTGTGCTACACTTATGCGGGAATGTTTGCGATTGAGGCGCTCGAAACCCAGGGCTACACATATGCCAACAACGAGACAGTCCGCAAGGCATGCGATTTTCTTGTGGCTCGGCAGGAGGCTTCTGACGGTGGATGGGCCGAAAACCTGCGTTCGAACGAAGTTTTCAGCTACGTGCGTCACACTGAATCGCAGCCTGTGCAGACAAGTTGGGCGCTTATTGCACTGCTGCTTGCCAAGTACCCGGATCAATCCGTCATTAAGCGCGGTGTGCGTTTTCTAATGGATAAACAGCTACCCGACGGCTCGTACGGGTACAACCATATTGAGGGCGTGTTTAATCATTCGTGTGGTATCGAGTACCCCAACTACAAGTTTTATTTTACCCTGAAAGCGCTAGGAATGTACACTCTTTCTTACGGTGATGGACCGCTTGAATAAACGGTGGTTAAGTCTTTTTTTTTTTTTTTGATACCGCTAGTATTGAACCTGTAGTAGATATGATTTGTGCACTAAGGTAATTGTACAGAATCTCTAGTTTAAGTTGAAAAAAAATAAATAAATAAAAACAATAGTATTAATTTAAATAATGCAAAAGAAATCTATAATTAATTTCATGTATTAACGGGCATACCGGCATTGCTGGAAGCAGCAGCAGAAGCATCATTGAGATGCGAATAGCGGTCCGCAACAGCACGGGTGTGGGCTGCAACCGCCTTGTGCAAAGACGCTAATAGCGGCTGCAAAGCAGCCTGCACCGAGGCACGAATATCCTCCGGTGCATCTCGGACGACAGCCTCAATGCGCAAAATAGACTTACGAACCGACTGCAACAGTTTGGCTACAGCGGCCGCCTGGGCCGGATCACCAGACCGGAAATGAATCCAAAAGTGACGTAAAAACTCGATTGATGTGATATGACACAACTGCGCATACTCTTGAACATCTAGTTCAATAGCTTTCTGTTCGCGGGTCAAGTTGTTAGACGCCTCACGCGAGCGCAACCGGATAGTTTTAGTGACCTGTTTCTGTGCACGTCGGATGTCGTCTTGGAGAAGCCCTGGCTCCTGTAGATTTAGCGTAGGGTCAGCAAGATTAGATTTCATGTACTTGACAGGATGTAACTGTTCTTCTGTAAGTGGGACTGTTTGAGTAGGCGTGGCTTCAGCCGTAGTATCATTGTTGCTCGTCACTGCTGTAGATGAAGAAGATGATTGAATCGGCTTCAGACTAAGCTCCATATACGCCGTCTTTGCTTCCTCTTCAAGACTGTTAAGCTTTAGCTCTTTGACTAACTGGCTTTCGTCACGATCATGCATACCATACTCCATACCGTGATCATCTACACCGTACACCATCTTTTGTGACAAATTATTCATAGCGCGAATCAGTGAAATAGCGTTCGGGCCTTCTACTCCTGGCCGCATAGTCATATCCTGGCGGTTTCCCAGCTTTTGTGGATCGCTTTCTTCATTACCAGCTACGTCGAGGAAAAACGGCACATTCACATCAACCTCCTGTTCCGATTCATCATCTTCTTGCGCTTTGCGCTTTCGCATACCAGAAAGCGTACCATTATCAATAAAATCAATATACTTATCAAGCAAAACATCCGTTGGATCCGTTGGTTTCTGCTTCTCGCCTTTTAGTCGGCGAAATAGGCGAGACAAAAAAAATCGTGACCAAAAATCACCTTCGCTGATCTTGGGTACACAATCATTGTAAGCACGCCGCACAAGCGGATATTGCTCAAAAATATCGCTGATTGTTTCGCGTGTAAGACTTACACTAGCCTTGTTCTCACTATTGCTGACCGGCTTGACTGTACTAAGAACGTTGTATGGGCCGCGCTTTTGCGACGAAGTAAGCGCGTATGCGCGCAGAATATGCACCCGCGTAGCCCAGAACTCTTCGTAAGGTAATCCATTTTTAATTACAGTTTCTTCAAATTTACTCTTCAGCATTTTATCCTCCATCAGCAGTTTTTTCTGCAGATCGAGGTTAGCAAGCAGCTTTTTCGATTCGAGGTGCACAGACGCTGCTGACACTGGGCGTATATGAAAGCCATTGGGACCGCCAACCTTTTTTCCGTTAGAGCTAGCTGTCGCCGCTGCAGCTGCTGCTGCTGCTGCCGCTACCTTCTGCTGTTCAGCCTCAGCCTCCTTTTCCTTTGCCGCCTGTGCCAGTGCTGTCGTTTTCTGTAGTGACAGTTGTAAAATATCACGAACACGGCCCATAACATCTCTATCTGCAAAAGAAAATAAGTACTGCACTGGCTCAGTTTCTTCCTCAGCGCCCTCTGTCTTCGGGGGAGTGTAAGAGAACCGCAGCTTGAACTTGGCGGAATTGGCGCCCGATGCCTGCAAAGACGAAATGGCTGACAGCGCAATCTTCATTTGCGGCGGCGCTGATGGTGAGCTTTGCCAAAATAGCTCGTCCGTTTCCGGGTCAATCGTAAGATAGCCCGTGGTTTTTTTATAGATAGCCGGATTGACTGATGGAGGCATCTTGTGGTGAATGGGAATCAACAGCAACAGACAAGAAAAAAAAAAAAAAACTGAGATTAATAGAAACTATCATTACACGTGATCTACATGTTGAGTAAAAAAATCTCAACAAGGCATGTTAACAATCTTAAACGTAAAAAAAAAATAAAATAAAAGTATTACAATTGAAAAAAAAGGTAGAAGAAATAAACTAAAATAAAAAAAAAGCACACACGCATTTTAAGTACAGCACTAACTTACTGTTGCTTGCACTCGGGTTGCTGGCCACCAGACGCACCGCCACCAGACTTGATCACGCCTTCATTATCATTACCATCAGAGTCTTCATCACTGTCGTCGTCGTCATCCTCAAAATCCTCTTCATCTTCAAACTCATCATCCTCATCGTCATCATCAAAAGACACAGCCTCACCAGTAAACCAGTAGACAGCCCTGGGAATCAGTTCTCTAATGGCTTCACCAATTTCGTGATCGATTTCAACTTCTTCAGGTACCTCATCTTGATCATCTTCATCAAAAGTGGGAGGATTGAAAAAGTTGAAAAAGGACTCGTTTTCAATAGTCTTCTCCACGGTGCGAACCTCTTGGGTACGCTTGTTGCGCTGCTTGCGCTTTTCAATGCGCACGGTCAAATTCTGCTCTGGCGACTTCCAATCAATTTTGGTACCCTCGGCATTATCAAAAGTCAATTCACCCATTGACGGACCATCATCTTCGTAGTGATACACCTTCTTGAGAGTCTTGTTTGTAAAAAAGGGGTTCTCGGCAAAATCAAAGCTCAGAGAAAAGCCTGGATGATCAAGGAAGTCCATTCTGATGTCAGTGAGGTAGTGAAGAGCCTCATCGTCACGGCCAGAAATGATGTTCGACACACTGGGGTGAGTTTTTAGTGCTGTGAGCCAGAAGTCTGGAATACCCTTAATATCTTTGTCTTCCTCCTTTTCTTCCTCGTCACTCTCTTCTTCTTCTTCTTCTTCTTCCTCTTCTTCATCATCTTGCTCATCCTTATCCTCTTCCTCAATCTTCTTGCCAGCCAGAATTTCCTCTTCAGTCGGTTCAATCTCTCCGGCAATGAGCTGAGCACGCTTCTTGTAAAGTGGCTCGTATTTCTTCTGCCAAAGCTTTTCAAGTTCACGGATTTCGTTTTCGAGCTCAGCCTCCAGCTCAGAGTGCTTGGCCTGAATAGCCTTCAAACCTCTAATTCTGTTTTTGACAGCCTTAGGCAAGCCATCAATGTAGCCGGAAGGCGTACCAACTAAGGTGTCTAGCTTGCCTTGAATCATTGAGATTAACGATAGATTTTGGGTAAGCTGTGCGGGGTCGCCGTCTTCCGCAATGGTGGGAATAGACGGTTTGCCACTGCTTGCACGCTGAATGAACGAAGATGCGGCAGTCGCGGGTGTGTTCTGAGGCGTAGGAGCCTCTGTGAGGTTGTTGATGCGGACGTTTCTGATCGGTTCACCCATAATGATAGAATATGGCTGTTTTAGTGGTGGTGGTGGTGTTGTTGTTTGAATGTGGGTGGTTGAAGAAAGAAGAAAGAAAAAATAAAAACTAAAGAAAATTTTTACAGAAAAAAAAAAAAAAAAAGGCAACGACCTCTTTGGGAGATGTTGTGGCCAACGACAACCACAAAACACACACTATATCCGCACGGGTTCTGTACCGAGTGGCCTAGACAACTCCGGGTATGTTTTCAAAATTACACATGCCACTTATGCTGACAGTTCAACAAAAACCGGCGTATTTTTAACAGGGGGCGCGACGCCATGGCGCCCGCAGCGCATGTTTCATCAGTTGCTGAAGAGCTTGCCATTGGGTAAGGGCACTGTATTCCGTTTTTGGTCATCATGGCAGCTATAACGATCAAAACGCGCGGCGGGCCCGGGTGCATTCACATATACACAGGCACGAGAAGTGAAGAGGTATAATTGTTCTGCTATAATTTTGACAGAATAATTTAGCCTCGGCAAACAAAAAACAAAAAAAAAGAATCATAAACTCACACTTTATATGACTTTATGGTGGTCAGCGAACTGTATGTCGTCCGTGCTGGCTGATAACTCTTACGGGAGTCCCTTAGCGGCCACGACCCCAAATGCCACGCAATTTTTCAGGCTAACCACAATACCGGCCGCACTGATCACTTTTAACTTAAAGATACTAGTGACAATATTGCCTGGATATAAATATCAACTCATGTCTATTCTGATGATAGTTTTTAAGAAACACGATATCTAAGACATACCTATTCATACACATACATATATATATATAGATAATATCTATTATGGCCTCAATTAAAGCTGTGAGACACAACTACTCATTTACTGAAGCAGCGTCAATGTCATTCGTCGCGCAGTTTGTCGACGCAACGGACCGTGACTTCACTGCTACACAAACCCGAATTCATAGCGACGTCATAGGAGCGCTGCCATTGCGCGTCATTGACACTACTGGCGGCGAGTTTGACCTCAATTATTCTGTGTCGAATATAGTAAGTTGCTATGATAACGTTTACTGTGCAAAACAAAACCACTGCACAGTCGTGTTCGCTATTGAAGCACGCGCCGGCCTTTTGCAGGAGATCAACGTCGTCACACCGCCGCATACTGGCTACACGAGTCCCGTGCAACATATTGCTGTGTTTGTAGCCATGTACAAGGATGGATTAACACAACGAGTTGACGATTATTTTTCACACTCGCCAGTGCGGCATCTTTTTACCTCAGATGATAGCAGACTTCCACAGAGACCAACCCGCGATACGGCCATGCACACGACAGGTTACCTAGCTTTTGAAAATTGGAACCTATTTTCACGAGAGCTGGCGCCGCGGGACGAGGAATTTGAATCCTGTGTTGCGAATTACCACTTGTGTTACCCCAGTTACCGACCAGATGCAAACAACTGTGGGCTAGTGCTTGATGTTGGTGGTCGCGAGCGCGTGAGGTCAGTAACCAAACTTGGTACATCTGGCGAATCATGCCCTGGTATGGGCACATGTGACAGCCCTCGCGGCGGTAGAAGTAGTGGTGGGATGCCAACAACAAGTCATTGCCTGAAAATGGCGGTACCGAAATCAAAATGGAACCGAGATGGACCCTTGGAGCCTTTGGCGCTAGCGACAATTCCACGCTCATCACAGTACCGACATGTGCGCATCCGGTTTGATCATGCGGTGTGTGGCCGTTATCTGGCTGTGCGATTTTCAAACTCTACTGTCCGTGGTAACTCAAATGTAGACATTGAGAGCTTTAGTGTGCGTGGGGTGGTTGATCCGGGAGCGGCAGAGGTAATTATGATATAAATAGAGGTTGAAAACCAAGATATTCTCGTTAATTAGGGTCGGGTAGGAAGCCGATGATGTTGTTAGAAAAGTGCTCGTGTGATTCATTGGGCTAAAATACGATCTAAAAGATAATGGCTGATTGGCACGATCAATCAGAAATGAAGAGATTTTAAAGAAACAAAACTGTATGCTGGAGAGCAGGATTTGAGTTATTGGAATGTCAAAACTTGATGACAACAGAATTTAAAAAATTATATTACTTAATAATACTCCAGCTTCCCAAACAATGCCTGTCTTTTTTTTTTTTTTTTTGCAGACCTCCTCGAGAATCTCTTTGGATTTGTTTTGGGAGATGTAGCTCCCGATAAAGAAAAACTTTGCATCAATTATATAAGTGAAATTTTTGAACTCAAAAAAAAAAAACAAAAAAAAACATAAGAACCCTCTCACTCCTCTTTTTTTTTGTTTGTTTTTATATTTATTTTTTTTTCCTCCAGAATTAGCAATTACTCATCATCACCTGTTTTCATCAGTGCATCGATACGCTTTCTCCCGTCTAGCAGCTCATGGACCTTTCAGACCCTAGTATATCACACTCCGCTAGAAATGTTGTCCGCCGCCGCAACCGCAATCTAACCGCCCCGGCCCGCGATACATCTAAACTAAAAACTCACCCCGTTGCCAGCTCCTTGGCTGTACAGCCTGTGTCCTCTGCTCGCAGACTTACGACTTTGAGTATAGCAAAAATAGCTGTTGTTCTTATTGCGCAACTACCCCTGCAAGCGGCTGCATACCCCCTGACTTATCTTGCGAAACAAAATACAGCAGAAGCCACACCTAGTTATGGTGAAGACTCATCATCGTTCTGGGTTAATATGGGTGTGTCAATCGCGCTTGTACTCCTTGGAGGTATCTTTGCTGGTCTTACACTTGGCCTGATGGGTCAGGATGAGGTGTATTTAAAGGTTATCCTTCAGTCTGGCGAGCAGAGCGAGAGGGCTGCAGCTTCCAAGGTGCTTTCGCTGCTCAAGCGAGGCAAGCACTGGGTTCTTGTCACACTACTGCTTTCTAACGTGATTACAAACGAAACATTACCTATTGTACTTGACCGCGTGCTTGGCGGTGGCTGGCCAGCCGTTGTATCCTCAACTATCGCGATTGTCATTTTTGGCGAAATTATTCCTCAGTCGGCTTCTGTTAGATATGGCTTACGCATCGGTGCCATCTTTGCTCCTTTTGTGCTTGGTCTCATGTACCTTATGTATCCTATTGCCTATCCTATTTCGTTGCTTCTAGATTATATCCTTGGCGAGGACCACGGTATTATTTATAAACGTGCAGGACTTAAAACGCTTGTGGGTCTACACAAGACTATGGGCGTCGAACGGCTCAGCGAGGATGAGGTGACTATCATTTCGGCTGTATTAGATTTGAAAGACAAGCCGGTTGCGCTTGTGATGACACCTATGGATGACGTTTTTACCATGAGTTCTGATCGTATTCTGGATGAGGAGACTATTGAAGAAATCCTTCATACTGGTTTCAACCGAATCCCTATTCATGCGCCTGGCGAGCCCACGAACTTTGTCGGAATGCTTTTAGTGCGTACACTGATCACGTATGATCCTGAGGACAATTTTCCAATTTCGTCTTTCCCACTGGCTACGCTTCCAGAGACACGTCCAGATACCTCGTGTCTGAATATCCTTAATTACTTTCAAGAAGGCAAGTCACATATGGTGGTGGTATCTAAAACGCCTGGTGAGGCGCATGGTGCCCTTGGTGTCCTCACCCTTGAGGATGTTATCGAGGAGTTAATTGGTGAAGAAATTATCGATGAGTCTGACGTTTATATTGATGTACACAAGGCTATCAAGCGTAGCAATCCGGGCCCGCTGAAACGGCTTGCAATTCATCATTCTTTCACGCCACGCAGCACTCTTGGCTTTGAAAATGTGTACCATGCACTTGTATCCCAAGAGGGCACAAATGCAAATGCCCTCAAGCCCAAACTTAATCCTCTCAACAAGGCATCTAATCCCAACAAAACAAGTAACACTAAAGTTACAATCAAGCCTGGCCAGTCTAGCTTGGAAGGCAGCCTGAATGGCAACGGCTGTAATGGAATTGACATTCATCAACAAACAGTGCCGTCGCCGCATGGCAACTATGGGACAATTCATCGCACGGAACAGGGTGCAGTTGACAAGGCGTTGTTAAGTCGTAGCTTGGAACGAGGTACTAATTTAGGTGATAACAACAATTACGTTGAGATCTCTTCGCAGGACCCCGAAATCCACAGCTACCGCACAGGTGGTATTATTGAGTCGGTGGTTAATGTGCAAGGTGTATCAAAGACTATTATTGAGGATACAGAATCACAAAGACACAGCCGTTCGTCAATGTCATCGGTTAAGAGTGATTCTAATAGCGGTGAGTATCAGCCGTTACTAAGGTAAACCTAAGAGAAGAGAATATAACAATTGCAGTCACTGCATATAGTGAAAAAAAATAATAATAATTCTAGCTAAGCGATTAATTGAGTTTTTTTTTTTCTTTTTTTTTTTTTTACTATTATTTCTATCACTGTGTCCGTGATGTTTTTAATGCTGTTTACAAGTATGGTTTGAAAATGGAATTGTAACTCTTTGTGGTTTACAATTGGGGGAAAATAATAATAGAAAAAAAAACGTATTTTTTTTTTTTGTGAATAAGTTATCAATTAAGAAATTATATACTATAAAACAAAAACTGAAATGAAATAAATATATGTCTTGTTAATACCAAATGCTAAGTTATGATGATGATGATAATAATAATGAAAAAAAAAAAAAAATACTCATCATTCTATATATATAATGAATAAAAAAAAAAAAAGTTTTTTTTTTTTTTTTTTTTTTTTTAAATTTTGACAAAAAAGTTGCCGCGGCCAATCATAAACTTGGTAGCCGCGCACAACATCACAGACACAGTCAGAGTTACGCCTGAGAATAATTGCAAACCAAGAAACTGGTTATCAGCAGGGGAAGCGTTAAGAATGGCACCAGCAACCGGCGAGCCAATAAGAAGGCCAAAGCCGTAGATGAAAAAAAACAGACCAAGCCGGGAACCAATAATAGATAAATCGGGTGTGATGCGGGCCACGCATACTGGCGGCATGGAAACAAACGCGCCGGAGCAAAAGCCGTAAAGAACACAAAACGCAATCAGCCCTGACTGTGATGTGATACGGATCCAGCAAAATATTAATACGGTGCTGCAAGCACAGCACCATAGAATAACGTTAAACGGCCCAACCCTATCGGCCAAATAGTTGGGAATGATGCGGCCAAAAGTAGAACCAGCGTTAAGTACAGACAAAAGATAAAAAGCGAGTTCTTTATCAATCCCTTGTTGTATGGCGTAGGTCTGGATGTAAAACATGGGTATGTACATGCCAGCAAACCCAAAAAATATGCAAAGCGCAAAAGTCATGAGAACGGGGTCACGCAGAGACGGCCAGTGCACAATGGAAACATTTTTACGAGGTGGAAGTCGCGGCTTGAGAATTAGCGAAGCTATGCCAGTGGTTGCAAAGATCATGAATCCCATTGCCCGCATAGTCCAGGGGAAGCCAATGCGCGAGATCAAGCGGTGGGCCATGATGGGATAAATAGTACCGCCTATGGATGAGCCGCTGGCGCACAAGCCGATAGCAGTGGACCGACGTGTAGAGAAATACGATGAAATAATGGCGACGGACGACACAAATGCACATGAACAGCCAAGTCCCATTACAAAGCCCTGCGATAGTAGAATCTGGTAATACTCATGACCAAGCGACGTCATCATCATGCCAAAGGTAAGCACAATGCAGCCAATATAGACAATAATTTTTGAGTGACCCTTGTCAACAAGCGGGCCGAGGATAACCGAAAAGTTGATGATTATAAAGCCTTGGATAGAGCCAATCCAGGAGATGGCCGAAGGGGTACTGGTTGCCAGCAAGTCAGAGCGGTAATAAGTCTGGAACACACCGTATGCGTTTACGATACCCCAGGAATTTAAAAAGAGAAAAAACCCGGCAAAAACTTGCATCCAGGCAGTAAATCCTCCGTTGGGTGGGGGGCCGACGGCCGGTAGGTCATCATTGGCGACGGGCGGGGAAGTGATGTCAACACAACTTTCAGGGTCGTCGACTTTGCCTTCTTTTTTAGTGGCAGAGCCAAAGCTGCAAGCATCTTCAGAGATGACAATGTTGTCGTGGACGACAGATTCATCAGACGAGCCTGTGCAGCGACAGGAAGATTTTTCAAGAGTCATATATGATGAAACAGACTATGTGCGGTGCCCAAGAAGACGGGCGAGTATAGTTGTATTTCGAAAAAAAAAAAAAGTAATAATAATAAAATGAAATAAAGTAAATAAGTATATATATATAAACTAGGTTGTGGGGGTCAGTTTACACTGAAAAGCTAATAAGAAATATGATTCCAGAAAAAGATGGTTCTATAAGTCAAGGAAATTTTGAAAAAAAAAAAAAAATCAAAGAAAATAGAATAGTTTATATAAATAGAAAATGTATATTATTATCGGGGCCCTTGACCCTCTTAATAAACGCCGAAGGTTTTCTCGGGAACGTTTTCAGTCGGATCAAGTACGAAGGCCAAATGCCGATGACAAATGCAAACAAAAAATAAATGAAAAAAACCCCCAGAAAATACAAAGTATTGCTTTGTGTTTTATTTTACTTAGCCGCCAGTAAACAAATATCAACTTTTCACTGTTTCATTTTTCAAGGCCTTGAATTTAATGTTGGTTTTTTACTATTGAACTTGCTTATCAATGTTCAGTAGTTCGTGATTGATACGGCGTAAACGCAGTCGGTACCCGTTTGTGGTAGATAATATTATAGAGTCATCACCGGGTCTATAAGGCACATTTATTTTTTTTTTTTAAATGGATTTCAATTACCTTAAAAAAAGAAATAGTCAGCCTTGCGCCAGTTCCTTCCACAATGATGCCTTGACAAAATGGCTTATCGAAAACGCACATATGGTAGTTGAACAATTAACACTCGTCCTTCTTCCTGATACACGCCCTGTGGCTGGTGAAATTATGAATTCATTACGTGTGAACAAAGTATGCCAAATTTGCAATATACGCGAAGGAAATAAAAAAAAAAATTTAGCTTGAGCACTACAAATCAACTATATTTCCGGAGAGGAGAAATCATGGTAGCAAACAAACACTTGGCTGGGAGATTTTAAAATTAGTGTGCGTGCCTTGTTGTTTTATTCGGGCGAGTTTTTACGATCCGGTCGTTGGGTTTTTTAGTGTCTAATATAAACACAGAGACAAAAATCCAAAATAGCCGAAAATCTTTGAAAAGTTGTAAAGTTATATATGCATATCCTATATGTAACAGTTATTGTTACTTTTGTGTCATAGTTTTATTTAGCAGACTAGAATAACAGTATATGAACAAACAAAACAAAAAACAGTTGTCCGAGGGTATATTGAAACCAACGACATTGTCAAGTTTTCTTATTAATATTATTTTTTAATGAAATAGAATTTATCAGTCTCAGTTGCTTTTTTTTTGTGAGTATGAAACATCTTTCGGTTAACAAAGAAAAAACTTTACAAAGATTTTATGATTTTGACGCTTAGAAGGCATACAATTTAGGTATCCGTTCTTCTTTTTTTTTCTTGAAGCTTTTAATAGTGTTTTGAAAGACTACGTAGATGTTTAGTTTAAAATAAGCATACACTTATCTCTGGTTTTTTTTTTTTATAAGTAGTGGGGGGTTTGCTTTTGTTTGATTGGAAACAATAATTTGTCAAGGATGAATGTCTAGTTAATCTACCAAGAATTGTCATTGTCGTCAACATTGCTATTATTAACATTGAATAGCTTTGATGATACTGTTAATGTTCTCAACGTGTTAAAAAAAAAAGGATTTTCAAGTTTCATAGTAATCGTCACTCTGGACTAATTTCTTTTTATACAAATGTGAGTTTTGTCAGTACTCGAATATTTAGAAATTTATGTTGTTGAAAAAAATAAAGTTGTACTATGACTCAACTCGATACGACGAGCACCCCCCCCCCCCCCCCCCCCCCCCCCCCAATTCTAATTCTGGAAGTTAATTAAGAGTCAGCCGTTTCTGAAGCCGTGTATGTTCAACCGGTAGGAATAGAGCCAAAAAAAAAATTGATATTAAGAAAAGAGTGTGTATTTGTATTTTAAATCAGTTATCTTCATAGAACTGATACATGATCCATCGCATTACGTCCTGGGATGACGTTAAAAGCATCCAATCCTTTAAAAAGGCAGAATCATAAAATGGTATTTAGGCTGTCAAGCCTCACTCTGTCTATTAACAGCCGGGGACGAGAATTCTCAGTCAATCCGGAAAATAGTGAGCTGTAAAAAAAAATTATTCAAGCGGAAGTTTGTGAAAAAAATCGATAACAGAATATCAGTCTTTATGGTGATCTAAAGATGATAGCTACTTTATATTTCTATTTACATATTTGTGATTTGTTGTAATAAATAATTTTTTTAGTGTAGTCAATTGACTGGGCTGAAATATATCATATATTATTATTATTCTTATTATTATTATTATTATTATTCTTATTATTACTATTATGATCCGTCGTTTTATAAGAATCATTTATTTGGCACAGTCAAAGAAATTGAAATATATTTGATTATAACGCGGCCACCTCTGAATGGTTTAACTTTATATATAGCTGTATGATTGATGTGTCTTGTAACTTATAATTAACTATGAAGACAATAAACCGATAATAATAATAGATAGAAATACTGTTTAACGGTCTCTTGATTTAACAGTTATAAAAAAAAGATATATATATATATTCTTATTAAGTGACCTCTTGTAGACTTAAACTAACAATCAAAAAAAGTGGTCTCAATAACTTGGTCATAATGTCAAAAGTAATGCTATTCTTTTTTTTTTTGTCTACGAGCATTGGAAATAAAAATTGTAAAAAAGAATTTTATTAAAAAAAACATACATGAAAAAAGAGTCTCAGTAACTACGCTTGCGGTTATAATCTATGTTTTTTGTGGTTATAAACATTCGTTAATATCAATTTTTTTTTACCTCCAGAGGTTTTGTAAGCATTGTATTACAGGTTGTTTTTGTTATCTGACGATATAGGACCGTTATCAAAAAGAAAAAAAAAAAAGGTATTTAATCTAAATAGTCAGAAAAAGAGAAAAAGGGTCCGGTGAAAAAAAAAAAATTACTAGTCAAAACTGAAAATAAAAAAAATATATACATTTTTAACGAAATTAGATACAAGCAAGTCTGTAGTACATAATACACATATACTATATACGTATCATAACCTTAATCATTTGCATTCCGGAATAGATCATCAATGCGATCCGAAAAAAAAAAAAAAAAAAAAGTTTGAACTGGTCGTGTAGCCAACATGCGGCAGCAATTTTACATTGGCAAAAGCTGAGCACGGAAAACTAAAATCAATGATTCAGACTCAATATCTTATCTCACCTCCTTTTTTTTTGGAAAAAAAAATATACTGTAATCATAATGCAGTTCATGGAGAATTCGGCGCCATCGAATGCCTGAAACACCTTAAGCGCGCTGAGAACGCTAATTTTAAAGTCTCATAAAGATAAATGTTTTTTGAATTTCATGTCTTCTTTGTATATCTTTGTTATTATTATTTTAATTATGTAACTATGTGATGTAAGGACAAAAAACAGATTTTCTATCTATCATAATGCAGTTAAAATCATAATATGGAAATATTTTCTAGTTTTTAGTTGTTACAAGAATCATTATTCAAGTATTTACTTGGGTGTGTATCTGAAGCCTGACATCTAGTTGGTGTCTTATACCATTCACATGAAATTTTATTTAAGAAGCTTATGGGAAGTTCTTTCAGGCGTCAATAATATTGTACAGTACGTGATTAAAAAAAAAAAAAAAAAGAAAAAAAGAAAACCTTAACTAGTGTTACTTTCTGCAACTAACTTATGATACTTGATATTGTTTTAATTTTTTTTTTCAAAAGTTTTTCAAAATTTTTATAGCCAAATAACACCTTTTAATTACGTTCATCGAATTCTGCTGATTTTTTTTCTCGTTACAAAGGGCTTACGGTAACCAATGTGTAGAATAAAGATAATTGAGATACTTAACTAGCAATGATAATACGTATAATGGCATTTGCTATTTTGATAAACCTATTATTGAACTGTAACTTTAGTGTTTTTGATTTAACACCTTGTATGAAATGGTGAGTGTGTGTGTGTTTTTTTTTATGTCAAAAATGGTACGAAATTACAAATTGGTCTGAAAATATTATAAAAGTTTAGCTAACCCCAAATACTTTTATTCAAAAGTTGCAACACATATGCAACACAAAAGTTCATTCAAAAAATTGTCTAAATAAATTTATATATTCTGTGATTCATGTTAAAATTGATCCATATACTGTGTGATTCATGTCTTTAAAAGAATTATGGACTGAAATTAGATCACACAAACTTTATTATTCAAAGAAATTGTTAGACAGAACTGAACTCATGCCATATAACTTTTTTCTCAGTCAGATTAACAAGCTTTTTAATTATCTTGTTTAAAGTCTAGTATTTGAACGTTGTTTTTTTTTATATGCCAGGTATGCTTTTACGTGACGGAGACATAACAAAAAACCACACTTTTTGTATACAATAAGTCAATATTATTACAGTCACAAGTAGTAGTAGTAGTAATATCTTTTCTTATTCTCGCTTACTTAGCGTTATACACTGATTAATATGGATTATATAGTCACCTACCTCCTCCCTATCCCCAGCGTCCTTGCCTCGTACCATTTTAGAGCTAGATCTGAGTTGCTCAACGTCTCCCTCGTACCGCCCCGTGCCAAGTTTTATACAGCTCTACCTGTATCGATTGCTGGCTGCTACCTTTCACTCAAGGGGGCATCCCCCTGTGTCGACTTACGCGGACTTACTCTCCCAGACCGAACCCACTTGGTGGGTTCCCTGTTGGCCATCGTTGTCTGTTGTTATTGTTTTTCGCTGTTATTCCGTGGGGTGTGCTCGGTCCAAGCGTTCTCAACCCCTTATCCGTCGCATCGATCTGTGGCTTCGGATTAAAACACCGAAGAGGCCTTTCTGGGGCAAACTTGATCGCCTGGCGGCTGCCCTGGGGTGACTATGGCAGCCACTTGGAGTGGTCCCTTCTACCGGCTTACCTGTCGCGCTGAGGCTACCGATTGCCCCCAAGTATCCCCTCCGATGAAACCTTGAAATCAGTTCCGATGAAAACCGTCACGTGGTGTGCACAACTCAGCCAGCTTTATTGTGAACACATTTTACTTCCTGTGGCGAGA
>QVTG01000111.1:0-11865 GCA_013305925.1 Geotrichum reessii | reverse complement strand
CTCTCCCAGACCGAACCCACTTGGTGGGTTCCCTGTTGGCCATCGTTGTCTGTTGTTATTGTTTTTCGCTGTTATTCATTACAGTCACAAGGATTAGAATCATCAACTCAATTGTATATGGTCGAACATGTTTGTAAGAAATATTGCAAGTATGTTCAACATTCAGATTTTTATAGTCCAAAGACGTTTATCGAATCTGCCGCATATGAATTACACAAACCATGGACATTTTCCAAAATACCTTTTTTTTTTTTGAAAATTGAGTTCAGATGTTTGTTAATGGACCTTTTTCAATGACCACGAAAATCATCAATCAAATTCAGCACTTGAAGATAAATAAAAAACCATTAATATCACGTGCAACAAATGTGTAAAACTTTTGAGACTTTTGGATGCTGAATATTTCATTTTCAGCAATTGCCTTTATGATAATGCAGCGACAGATGAACTGAGCTTACTATGTACACAAAACTCAAAGCTGTGACAAGTCCAGTTGGAATGTGGGAACTCTATGAGCCTTGAGTTTTTCTGAAAATCTGAAAATGTTGATAGCTGGCAGTAATGCAATATTTTTTGCAATATCGTCCACTGATACAATATAGGTTTGTATGTTTAGTCAAGTTAGTTTTAAATTTTCAAACTCAAACTGATCAAAAATACATTTCCAACGAATTTCTATTTATTCCAATACTTTAAACGGTCACAGTATCTGGTGAAGTAACCAAAAATATGACCCTCATCACCTGTTTTCTTCAATCCAACATACAAATCACGACATTATCTGTATATAATAGTGATTATTATGAAAATATTGGTCCGTTATATAAAAGTATATGTGCAATGTGAAAGTTCTCAATACAATACATTTAACTTGTGTAACAAATAGTCACGCACGCAACGTGAATCTTGAATCAGTGCTCAATATTATACTCTGAAATTTGGGTTCACTTGAAATGATTATGATTCCCGAATCCAGTCCAACCAATCCAATTGATTTTTGCCAAAGTTGGCCAACCAAAATATGACAGGGATATGAAGAAAATACCAGAAATCTCAAGTACTTAAACAGTTACACAAACTCTAAAAGCATGAAGCATGAGATCAAAGATTTAGTTTCAATGATTTTTTTTGTTTGGAGCTCGAGCAAGTGAAACTCTTACAATATCATCATACAATCCCAGGGTTCAAAAAGCTGTATAGGATAGATTGCATTAAAAAAAAAAAAGGGCAAATTAGATCCTAAAAAATGCAGGTTATAACTTGATGTCTTAGGACTAAAACTACTATTGCATGAGATTAGATAAATGTTGTTGTTATTGTTTTTATTACTATTATTATTAAACGGTATACATTTTATTTTTTTTTTGTTACAACTGTGATGTTAAAACACTTGAAACTTGAGAAAAAGAACTTGTCTTTAGTTTATAGGTTTTATGTATAACCCGAACCCTTCTCCCCCTTTTTTTTTTTTTTTTTAGCTTGTTTACGTATGAAAAGCACTGCCCTTATATATATCTTTTATGGCAGTGTGTCACAAAAGAAAGTTTTATTTTAACTCCGTTGATGACTTTATAAATCAAAATAAAAAAAAAAAAAGACTGACTCCGACTATAATTAAAATGATCCAAAAAAAAATCAAAAAAATCAAAATAAGGGGGTGGAATGTTTGTTTTTTTTACTGTTATTATGGCTTGTAATTTGAGAATACTGTTAGACAAAGATAGGCTAGTTGTTTGATTTGCTTGCCTACATTCATATTAAAACAAAAAAATAATCCATCTGTAAACAAAACTTTTTTTTTTTTTTTTTTTTTTTTTTTTTTTTTTTTCCTCCAAATCAAACATTTGTTAGAATAAGTTGAACAACATTGAATTTATTAAATCTCGATTGTTTTTCTATCCGCAGTCAACTTTTTTTTTTTTTTTTTTGGGTTTTTTTGTGTCTGCAAAACGTTTTGTTTGCCAGGATTCCTTTTATGAGACAATGCGGCAACAGCCGACAATGTCTTTGTCCCACCAAAAAACAACAACACTGTCGCCACCATGTAAAACGTCTTGATTACCTGAATATTTTTTTTTTTTTTCATATTCATTTTATCTGTTTTATTTTTATGTCTGTTTAATTTGGAAAAGATATTTTCAAAAAAAAAAAAAAAAATCGGTTTGTTTGTCTCGATTGCAACAGGCCCTCATAGACGGATAGAAGTTTTATTATCTTGAACAATACAGTTCTATTTTAAGATAACGAGAAAAAAAAATACAATAAATCATAAATGCAAACAGTTTTGATAACATCAAAAATAATGTAGAGTAGCTTTAATCAGTTAAATTTCGATTCATTTTTATTTTTGGAAATCATTCTCAGACCTGCCCTGAACCAATAAATCAACCCCCCCTTAATCTAACCATTATGCGCTTCCTCCCCCTGGAATCGTACTTTTTGACAATAGATAATGTGTAAAAACAAATAATGATAATAATAATAATAATAACAATACAAACAACTACTACCAACCGGCAAACACTCACAACTCATTACAAAATGACACAAGACTTCTTCTTGCGCTCCTTCTCCTTCACCATGAGAGCCGCACGAGTAGCATGCTCAAAGACCTCCTTGACGCCCTCTCCAGTCTTTGCAGAGCACTCAAGGTATTTAAGAGCACCAATCTTCTGAGCCACGGCCTGACCTTCATCGGTGGTGACAGGACGTTGAGACGTTCTCTTAAGCTCTTCAATGGTTTTGTTGTCGTTACGGAGATCGGTCTTGCAACCGACAAGGATGATTGGGACGCCCTGGCAGAAATGTAAAACTTCTGAAATCCACTTCTCCTGAACGTTGTCAAGGGAGTCGGGAGAGTCAATGGCAAAGCAGATAAGAATAACGTTGGAATCGGGATATGAAAGAGGACGGAGTCTGTCGTAATCTTCTTGACCGGCAGTATCCCACAGGGCAAGCTCAACGCGTCTGCCATCAACCTCAACGTCAGAAACATAGTTCTCAAAAACTGTGGGGAGGTAGACCTGAGGGAAAGTTCCCTTAGAGAACACACTAGAAAGATAGACATGTTAGCAGCTAACACAAATTCAAGTTTTTTTTTTTGTTTGAGAAAAAAAAAAACGTAAGCGGCATGACAGTAAAAAAACAACAACGGAAAAGGCTCGAAAAGAGAATATCATGCAAGCGATCATGTCAAAAGCAAACCAGAAAAGAGGTTTAATCACTAGTGGCGGTGATGATGAGGTGGAGGCATCAGTAATCACATAAAGATTACTTTTAAGGAGGCTTATAAAATATAAACAACAAAACAAAAAAAAAAGGACAAGTTTGAATTATTTTTTTTTTTTTTTTGGATAAACAATACAAAAAAAGCAGAGGTACCACTTTATCGACACCACCAGAAGAATGACAGCGATAGAATGCTCGGACAATGGTTGATCTTAGGCTATTTTCAATGCAGATGATTTTCTTGACCGTTCAATGCTGGAATGTATAAAGGGGCAGGCGTTTGACAATAGATAATACTTACATCAAAAGACAGGTTTTGCCACAGGCACCGTCACCAACAATAACAAGTTTTCGTCTTAATTCAGCAGGCTGTCCGACCATTTTAATTGATGTTTATGAAAAGAATTATTGAGATGGGATGTGTAGAAAAGAGAGAAAGAAGATGAAGAGAAAGGGAAGATGAGAGAAAAGGAGAAGAAAGGATAGGAAGAGGGAAAAAAGGGAAAAAAAAAAAAAATAATAATAATAATAAAAAAGGAGAGGTCTCAACTGTTAGAGTTGTTGTTAATATTGTTGTTGTTGTTATTACTGTTGTTGTTGTTGTTGTTGTTGTTGTGGTTATTTTTTTGTTCTAAAAAAGTTTTTTTCTACTCAGCCCGGCTGTTATGTAAATATTAATAACGATGACAAATAGATCAGTCATCAGCACGTAAGATTTTTTTTTTTTTTCATGTTTCAAGGTACAGATCGGTCCAGTTCCGACCTGTTTACCGACTTGACACACTCTGCACACGTAATTGTATACGCCCGTAATGGAAGAAATACTAGCAAAAGTAAGTACATCTGTATTACTTTTTTTTTTTTTTTTTTTTTTTTGCTAATTTATTTTGTTAGGCCAGTTCTCAAGCTGTCACATTTGCTATCCGTTCTGGTATTTCTATCGCCAGTGGATATGCCATCAAGACTCTCACCACATTTCTCGACAAGATTCCCGAGACAGAACGTCTCGCACTTGAGCGCTCTAAATACCGGCTTCAAACAAAGATTCAGATCATTACACCCGCAATTGACCTTATTGAGCTTATTTCTGCCCGCGGCAACACGTCATTAGCTAGCACGTTCCGACTCACGCAGGAGCTTAAACGTGATATTGCACGCTTTGACGAAAAAGTCGGCGCCGCTATTGACAGCGGCAGCACTGGTACGAGTAAAGGCCGTCAAGCTGCTCTGCACTCTGTACAGCAGTATGTTGATGACTTGCTGTTTCGTATTGAGGAGGCTATCCCTTTAATTTCGCTGGCACTCACCACGTCCGGCGCAAACTTGTCTGCGCGCATGCCAGATTCAGTCTCACCTGGTCGGTTTTTACAGGCTGGTAGCTTTTTATCTAAAGCTGACGATGCCTACGAAACTATTGTTTCACGTGCAAAGAACGTTCCGGTCAAGGTTCAGGTTGGGCCTACGTTTGATCTGGTGATGTACACAATTTTTTCTGGGAGAATCAAAAGCCATGGAAGTGGCGTGGTCAACAGTAAGGTCAATGAAATAACTTGGAAGGAAGAATTTGCACGCTGCCAAATTAAGATCTGGCGTGTAAATTCATTGGGTGCGTTATCCTGTGTTGGTGATGCGGCTTCTGCTGATATTGCATCATCCTATGATGACGCTGCTGACGCCTACCAGTACATTTTGACCATTCGCGAAAGTTTTAAAGACGGCCGATATCACGACCGCGAAGAAGAGAAGCCGCGCACGCGAGCACTGGACATTTCGTCGGTTACTAGGCTGTTTTTTTCTGCTTCGGGCCGACTTTTACAAATTGAAGAATCACGATCACCTGTTTTAGTTTTTAAGCTTAATACAGCTCTAGACATGTTGCGTCGACCACAGTCTTCCGTATTGTTGAAAGATAAGATTGCCGAAAATGATGATAATAGCGACACAGATGATGGGTTGTCTGATGCTGAACAGGTGGTTGAAAATTCAGAGTCCAAACTTTTTAGTGCCGATCATGTAGAATGGATTGCATTTGAGCAGTATATCACTACACGCGACGACAACACCACCAACAGTGACAGTGAGTCAGGTTTTGAGTCATCCGAGTCAGAGCCAGAAGAAGATGATGATGATGATGTGCCCACATCATCGGAACTCATTACCAGTAAATTGGAGAAGCTCGGCCTGTCGAAATCTACTGAGGCGCCGCCTGACAATCAACATAAAGCCCGATCGGCTGTTGTCAAAAAACACAAGCAGCACGCAGGCGAGCTGAGTTTGCTAGAATATATTGTTCGGCTTGCGGCGCTGCAAGCCAACGACCAAGAGTCTGTGGAAAACATTCATGATGAACGAATTGCGTTGTACTTACAGGATGAATCAAGTCAGGGCCAACGACAGCAGCAGCAGCAGCAACAACAACAACAACTAAAAAATTGGCGAAGCTTTTCTAGTGTCAAGTCTAGTAGAGTTCAGACTGAGAAAGACTCAAAAGAAGTTAATACCAACGGGAGGGACCATGACTGGAAAAAAAAAACTAGCCGACGACCAAAACAGGATGCTTTAGGCAAAATTGACGACAATAGTAGCAGCCAAAAACTAGCCCCGTCCAAGTCTGATACCGAATCACCGTCCCCATCAACATTAACTCCATGGGAGCAGGATAGGCTTGATACAAAACGTCAATTGTTGTTGTTAAAGAGAAAAGAGAATTATTAAGCTGAGCTTGAATTTCTGTTAGTCTGATATTATGAGTGAACGTAAGATAGATCAACCAATTAATTTAGTTTGTAATTGAAAAAAAGAGCATGAATACGAAATATTTTCTATGATAATGAAATGATATTACAAAAACTCATTGTTTAAAGTATTCATAAAAAAAAAATCAAAAAAGCGTTAATATTACAAAAAAAAAAAAAATTCAACTTTATCAAATCAAATTATTAATTGTTTATAATCCAACCGCCCATCTGCTTCTCTTTTTTCGATCTTGTAATTTGATGAAGAAAAAAAAAAACAGAATGCCAATTTGAATATACAGATTAAATTTGATATTTTATTATACTTTTTTTTCAATGATTTTATATACGTAACTGCGTGAAGTAAGAACAGTAAACAGATATTCTCTTAAAACAATTCGGTCAAAAAAAAAAAATTCAATTCATGGTAAAGCAAATTTTTTTTATTTATTGCTTATAATATAAATAAAAATTTGAAAAAAAAAAAAAAAAAAAAAAAAAAACAGAGTCAATATTCGGGTTATCAACCAACATTTTTCTTATGTTTAAGAAGGTGGAGGAGGGGGGTCTTATTCAAATTTGTATACGTTATATTGAGAAGGGTTGATTTCTAATCGGAATATTAAACCCCACTTATTATCTGAAGAATCACATTATTTTCTTTTTGATTCTGTGAAGATTGTAATAGCTCCGAACGACTGTTTCCATGGATTATAATGATACGGCACGACTGATGATAATTAATAACGTATATGAATCTACAAGCATGCTTTTCTAAAGCAGCAAAAAAAAAAAATGGTTTAATGATTTTTTGTTTTAATAATTCTCGGTTGATTACTACACGAAAATCTTTTTTTTTTCTTTCTGGTTTTGGATAAGAAAACGACTTCAAATGAAATTTTTAATTTATTTATTTACTTTTTTTAGAAATGATCAGAATATGTTAAGTCGAACAGATCATGTAAATTTGATAATATTTTTCTAAATACTTTTTGAAAAAAAAAAAGAAATCTATTGAAAAGTTATTTGAGAGTAAAATCAAATATTGAAAAAAAAAAAATAAATCAAAGTCATTTAATTGTCATCGTTTTGTTTTTTTGTTTTTTTTGTAAATCAAATTATTTGGTAAAGAAAAATCAAAAAAAAAAAAAAACAATTCACACCAGACTCTTTTTATTTCCTTGTGCATACAACTTAACTGACGTCATAAAACCCATAGTAATACTTTACTAAAAAAAAAACAATATACATTTACATATCTAATTGAGATTATTGGTGATGAAAAATTCTTTCATTTGTTCTACTATAACTATATAACCTTTTGTCAAACACTTTTATAATTGTTTTACTTAACTATTTAGCGTCTATTAATCCATTTGATTAATCAATGTTTTAAACAAATTTCAACTTTGTTGAAAACCGTTTTTAAAACTTGTCAAAAAAAAAAATAATAATAAAAAATCAAGTCCTTTTGTCCCCTAGCCCTAAAGCCAAGATGCTGATAAATCATGACCAAGTATAATAGTATTACCACTATGCAATACAAAGTGTACCAATCTCTACGACACCGGCCAATTAAGAATCGTAACGGCCATCAAACGTCCAATGTACGTAGTATTATTGTTCTTGTGCATAGTATATTTAATGTATTTTTTTTTAATAAAATAAAAACTCTTTTATATTTTTTTTTATGTTTATATGTTTTTATAAATATATAAATTTTTATACCAAGTTTTTTTTTTTTTTGATCATAGCTAGAAGATAGCTATTATGCTTCTAGCATCGCCACATAAATAATAATTGTAAACATAACACACATGTACACAGGTTTTGTGTAGTACGAAACCGTTGACTCTTTTTTTTTTTTTTTTTTTTTTGTAAATTTGAGTCAATAATAATAATAATAGAAAAAAAAAAAGGGGAGGAAAAAAAAATTGAAATCAAAAATAAATTAAATGAAAGAACCAGGCACAGTCAAAGCTGGGGAGATAGCGTCCAACGGTGGCAGCTTTTGTTGTTGAAACTGTTGGTGTTGTAATGACAGAAACGGTTGCTGATAGCTGGGTTCAAGTGAAGAAAGCAGTGGGCTGCCGGAGTTTCCGGACGCCGCCGCTGTACCGAGCGCAAAAAAGTCGTCTACATAAGAGCCCGTGCTGGAATGGTTATTACTGCTACGCAAAGACGCGCTGCCGGAAGTCTTGGGCAGATCAAAAAACAGGGTATCGGTCGATGAAGAATCACTGATAAAGTCCTCGGAGCCGGACGATGATGGGGTGTTATTTGCAGACGGGGTTGCGGGCCACTGTGAGCCTGGGTTAGACAACTGGATAAGGGGAGGTAAGAAATCGTCAAACACACTGGTACTGTGAGTAATGTTATTGTTGTTAAGGCCATTAAGGTTTGGCATTGGTTGCTTTTTTAACGTAAACTGCAGCGATGCACTAGAATCCACGTCGTCTTGGTTGTAAAAAAGAGAATTGGGATGTGGTCTCTCTGCTAGCCGGAAGTCATCAAGCTTGTTATAACTGTTCAGGAGAGGATGATGCTGTTTTGTTGCCATGGCGGCGGAATTATTCAGTAAAACTGGCTTTGACTTTTTGACTTTAGCTGGGCAAGTACATTTAGTCTTGAGTATCGGAGGCTTATTTGAAGAAGATTTGTACTTTTTCAGTTCCTTGCAATGAGCACATTGTGTAGAGGGCCGACCCTTGGGTTTGATCATGGTTAAAGGCATATTTGTGTGATTGCAACCAGTAACTCTGTGGCCTCTGATGCAGCGCTCACAGGCATATTTAACACCATCAATGTAAACCATATTTAATGTTGCTGAGGGAAGAAGAAAATGCTAATAATAGGGATGGAGGGGGTATTGAATAAGTTTATATAATACCGGCTTAGAAATAGAAAAAAAAAAAAGAAACTCGAACTGGTTATAAAAAAGTAAACGAGGATTTAAGGATCAAAAAACCGGACGTGAAAGTAATGATGAATCAGATGTGATCTGAGAGTCGATTAATAATAGTTAATTGTATTAACAACCAAATGACAAAGAGGAAAATAGCAAGTGATAAAAGAGTAGATATAAAACTTTTTTTATGAAAAGAACTAAGAATTGTTTATCAAAAAAAAAAAAAAAAATAAATAAAAAAAATAAATCTAAAAAACACAAGAATTTATTTTGTTTATATAAAAAAAAATTAACAATATGATGATGAAAGTAGATGGATTTGAAATATTATGATGTTATTATTTTATGAGTGTTATAAGAAAGAAAAAAAAAAAAAATATATGAACCTTGTTTTTGCTGGTACATGAGAAATCCGGAATATTTCTGGGAGCCTTTTTTTTTTTTTTTCTTTCCCTTCGTAAAAAAAAAAAAAGTTTTTTTTTTTTTTTTTTTTCCCTTTTTTTAGCAAAAGAAAAAAAAGAAAAAAGAAAAAAAATAAATACTTAATTGAATAAATAAATGAATAAAAAAAAAAAAAAAAGAAATAAATGGTCCCCGAAAACAAAGCAATCTTACCAAACCGACGACTGTTCTTCTTGTCATATTCAGAACGCTAGATAATACTATTATGTTTACACACTCAAATTTGTTCGGTCCGACCGCTCTTCAACATAACCGTTGCCAACATTATGTTATAACGCAGTAGTAGCTGCGTTACGCTTGCTTTCTCCTTCCGAGGCCGGCTCTTAAGTCAGGGTTCTGCTATTGCTGCTACACATTCAAGCCTTCAACCACGACATCAGCTGAAGCCTCGAACCCTCTTCCGACTTAAAAGAAAAAAAAAAAAAAAAAAAAAAAGCAAAGAAAATATTCAATAGCGTTTGTTTCTTTTTTTTTGCTTATGAGACAACTTACCCGGTTTGTACATAAAAAATAACAATAATAAAAAGTATAGGTTTTTGAAAAAGAAATTATTTCCTATATAAGGTTTCTTTTTTTTCTTGTTGCGGGTAGTCTGTTTATGAGAGAAAAAAAAAAAAAAATAAAAAACTTGGCACTTATTTAAAGTCATAATATTATTACCTTTTCTGGACATCGTCTTTTACATAAAAGCCGCAAAACACAGGGCTTAACACTTAGAATAGGAAAGTAGACTCGATTTTTTTTTTTTTCATCATTATATTTATTAGTACATAATCTAAATCATCATATAGCAATTGAAAAAGGTTTCTGTCAAATAATTTTTTTTTTTTCTTCCTTTGCTCTCCCCCTCTGGATTTCTCGAGATTCATTATACAAAAATGAAAAATAAAAAATAAAACTTTGTATTTATTGTTATTTTTTTTTTTTTTTGGTTTGAACCATCTTTGACAGTTTGCATTATCATAACATGTGAGGCCTTGTGGCCCAGTAGCCAAAACAAAAAAAAAAAAAAAAAAAAAAAAAAACTTTGAGGCCTCAAGTCGTATAAGCTTAGGTCTTAAGGTAGTTACGGTTTAATCTTGATAAGCATATAATTTAGATTGATGAGTAGATCATACTAGTAGTTGACTGATGGAATTGCAATAGAACACGCTTTTTTATGTTGACGTTTTAGACTGTCTTGATCAATAAGATGTTTGCAAGTGTACAAAGTGATACTCCGACTTTTCCGGGTTTTTTTTTTTGATTTTTTGTTTACAAATCTAAGTTTCATGCAAATGTTTCTAGTCATGAGCTATTCTCGAGTTGTATTTAATATATATAATCAAAATATAATGATCAAAATAAACAGTTACCTTAAGATTTTTTTTTCCACAGTAAAACCTGATGAGTTTATAATATTGTTACAAGTTTTAGCGAGATACATGTGCTTTATTTTTATTTTTGAGGAATTTTTTTTTTTTTTTTCACGCCTGCCCATGATTTTATATTAAATTGATTTCTACAACTATTGAATAGTGATTATACTCTAAGACATTCTAATCGGTATTTACGTAAATTGGTTTATTGAAATAATATTGATTTCAGTATTTTAAGTGGACGAGATGAAGAAACAGGGATGCAAGACCTTTTTTTTGTATATACCCTTTACAATTAGATTTTTTTAATTTTTTTTTATTTATTGTAAGTTTTTTTTAGGAAACAAGGGTAAACCTTGGTCTTACACGGATCTTGTCTCTGAGTCTCATTTTTTGCAACTAATAATATTATGTATATTATTCTCTACCATTTGTTTTTTCATTGTTGCTCTAAATATATCTTTTGATGTATCCAGATACATCTATGAATCTATTTTCTTATTAAGTGATACAATGATCTAAAAAACCATAAAAAAAAAAGCCATCATGATAACCTAAATAAATTTTACTTTGGTTCGACAGCCCTTGATCCAAACCAACACGGCCACATCTTGGCAGGTATATTGTCAATCATATAATCTATAGCATTTTGTGATTTGACTATTAGTTAATACGAATTACATCATCTGACACATTCAAACTTTTTCAAATGCTTTTTTTTTTTTTATTTTTTTTTTTTACTTTATTTGGAGAGATATTGATCTTGTTTGCTTTTACTACTGTGAACAACAAGTTTTGGAACAAGTCGAATAAGCATAAAGTGCATGGAACTCTTCCATGCCTTAAAAAAAAAAAAAGTCTCAACTATTAGTATTGCATGTAAAAATATATGTGTTTAACTACCTTTACTGTAAGTGTAGCAGTGTTTGTTCATTGCAAAAAAAAAAAAGCGAATGCAATTTTTTGAATGGTAATAAACAGATTTTTTATCTAAAGTAGACCCATCCCTTATCAAGAGTTTTATTCATCAACTTTAGAAACTATTTCTAACTGGGCTAGAGTATTTCCCAAACAAAAGTACCAAAAAACGAATAAATAAATGACAATAATAATAATAATAATAATAATAATAATAATAATAATAATAATAATAATAATAATAATAATAATAATA
>QVTG01000110.1:29082-60080 GCA_013305925.1 Geotrichum reessii | reverse complement strand
CATTTTACTTCCTGTGGCGAGAGATAGAAAGTAAATGTCAGAGAAGGGAATCGAACCCGAGATCCCAATTTGGAAAATCTGTTAAAAAACCAGAATTGAGACCACCGACGGTAACCATTGGGCTATACTCCCTTTCTCCTTTGAATGTTAGAAATCAACTTTAGTTACATGTCCTTCAGACATCAAGATTTTTTTTACCTGATTGGGATTTCACCTTACCCTCATGTTTATCCTACCCTTATGTTTACCTTACACTGACTTTCACTCCCACCACTTGATATTTTTATATTTATATTTTGTTTTGTTTTTGTTTTGTTTTCACCCTTCCTTTTATTGGTCAGACGTTGTTGAGATCTCATTTTTTTCATATAGTTGAGAGTAGTTGAACAGTTGATTTAATCTATGTTATCATTGAGTACGCTAAGTTAAAGCATCCATAATCCGAGTCGTCGTTTATTTTATTTAACGCGCTTCCTCACCGCATGATCTCTAAGACTTCAGGCCAAACTCTTACATTGAAAAGAGTGATGCTGGTGCGATTAAAAAGCCAGTTAATAAATACTCTAAAAAGTTCATCCTCGAAGGACCAAAACACACTGAAAAAAAGGCAAAGGAAGCCGAGCTCGGTGGCAAAGAAAAGAAGCAAGATAAGTCAATGGAGATATCTAAGGAAGATGAAAAGACTCCTCAGAAACTCACAGCCATCATCTTGGATAAAGATAAAGTTTAACTAGGTAAAAAGAACGTTTGAATTTGTGCGCCCAGTACTAAACTACGAAGGAACAAAACAAAGCGGCGTCGAAATGGTGCTCTCAAAGGAACTTCGCGACATATTAAGCCAGCTGCAAGTCAAAGTCAATCAACCTGAAGAAAAGATCAAGATTCACGATGAAAAAGTCAAGACGCACGATGAACAAATCCAAGTGCTAGAGAAGCGCATCCACGAACTGAAAAGTGAAAAATCTGAAATCCATAAGAAGGTGGGAGAACTTGATGAAACCGTAAAATAAAGGTTCAGGGAATTTGGTGAACAAGCTTGCCCGGTAGTCTCAAAGACTCACAAAGCTCAAGAGGCAGCTGAGAAAGTCAAAGCCCAAGCAAATGGTGTCGACAACAAAGTAAAAGACATTAAAAAAAGGTATGAGGATAACCTCGGCAAGTTTGCAGTTGCTATTGACAACAGGTTTGAGAAGCCCAAAAGTGAGCAAAAGGATGAATACGCCCAATTCACAAAGCAAGCAGAAAATCTAAAGAAGGAGTTTTCAGTGGCGATTAATGAGGTGAAGCAGGCGAAAGAAAAAGTAATAACTATAGCCAACACAAGCAAGCAAGTGTCAAACAATTTAGCTAATGAGGTTGAAAGTCTTCAGCATTCACGGTGGTTGATGGCCGCTAGCAGAAAGTGAATTGAAGTCATAGCTACGAAGGCCACCTCCAAAGCCACGCAACCGGAGTCTCAAAAAAAGACCTACAGAATTAAAATCTTAGATTTTACAGATTTTAAGAAAAAGAGAGATGTAAAAATAGAAAAGTACACAGACAATTTGTGTACACAATGCCAGGATGAAAAGCCAGCAGTAAAGAGCATCTGGAGATCAGAAAGCGGAAACATTACAATGATCACAGAGTCTAAGAAGGTCTATGACGAGCGTGATGAGTGGGGTCAAAAATTTGAAACCAGTATTTCAGATTCTTTAAAAAGAGGACTGGCCTAAACTGGTTGTCAAGGACATCAGAACTGAAACCCCGAGAATGTCGTTAAAGAGGACTTAAAGAATTTTTTTGGCGTGAAGTTCAGAGTCAATCCAATACAAATTGGAACTGACCGCTCGACTCTAGAAGATACTTACATCTTAGCATTCAAATCTGAGGAGGACAGATACGATGCATTGACGCGAAATCCGATTGCCCACTAAGAATATTAGACTACAAGCCCCACCCTAGAAAGGGAAAAGAGGGGAACCGGGGCTCATCGAGAGGGCCTGCAAAAAGTAATTATGATGATTACAGGAAGATGAAAGCAGCAGCTAGTCTACTGGACTACTAGAAATAGTAGTTTGCTGATTTTAAGAGTAATAAATTGGCAAGCATAATTTGAGATTAAGGGCCTAAAAGCCCCAAGCCAGAATATTATGTTGTGAAGGATCGATATGAACGGGCTTTTTCCCACGTTGGTTTTCTATGCTTGTGAATATAAATCTGAGACGTAATAAATTTGAGTAGTACGCGAACCTCGAGTTCCTGCCACAAAGACGACGGATTGAGCCAATCGTCGGGGACTCTATTAGACGTTGCAAAGCTGAAAAATGATGAAGCCGGCAAGAATGAGTTGATACTTGACTAACACTTGAGTTTTTAATTTATAATTGTTTATGTAAACCCACTATATATCCGACGCGAAACAACTCAATAAAACATAAATGTCATAGAAGGGAATCGAACACGAGACTCTAATTAAGAAAAACTGTGAAAAAACCAGAATTGAGATTGCCGACGCCAACCATTAGGCTATATTCTCTTTCTCTTTACAAGTGTAAAGCAACAGACTGAGGTTGGTATACTGCGATACTAATAACCAACCCAGAAGTGACGGTTACTAAGGTAATATAAAATAACAGAAGATTAAGAAATAAAATAAAATAAAAGAAACTAACTAAAGAGAGAGGAAGGTAACAATAGAATTATCAAGTGCGAAAAGCCTGGTTTTCTTTTTTCAAAATACAAAAAATTATGTGGTATTTATAGACAAAATTCAAAAGTAAAAATAATACAAATAAAACAGAAAAATAAGAAAAACAAAAATAAAAATTAGAAAAATACAAAATAACAAAAAAAAAATGACATGGAATAGAGAATTAATGAAACAAAAAAATAGAAATTAATAAAACAAGAGACAAAGCCGGCATGCCAAGAAGCGCCGTTGTAATTGAACCTAAAAAACCGGCGTGTCAAAGGGCGCCGTCGTGATTGGACCGACGTGGGAGTCAGAGAACGGATTGGTAGTTTTGGAACAGAGGTGCATATTTCCGGAGACTAGGTTTAAGTAATAAACAGATCTAATCGCTAAACGGGTCTGATTGCTAAACAGGTCTAATTGCTAAGCAGGTCTGGTTGCTGAACGGGTCTGATTACTAAACGTGTATAATTGCTAAACGGGTATAATTTGCTACAACAAGATGACGATTTTTTAGGAGATTAAAACTAAGAAAAATTAAATTACAAAAGAATAAAGAAAACTTGCAAAAAATTAAAAAGGAATAATAATATAAAAAAATGAGAAAGAAATGGACAAGTAGAAAATAAATAGAAGAAAAATAAAGAAGATTGAAATAAAAAGACTGAAAAACAAATTTCAAAAAAAATGAAAAAAAATGAAAAAAATGAAAAAAAGAAAAGAAAACAATAGAAAAATATTATAATAAAAAATAAAAATTGAAATAAGTACGATAACTGAAAAAGTGAAAAAAATGACAAATAGCAAAAGTAAAAAAAATTTAAAAAAATAAAAAATTTGGGAAAAATGGAACAAAAAATGAAAATAAAAAAATGAAAAAAAAATGAAGAAAGTGAAAAAAAATGGAAAAGAAATAAACTAAATGAAAGTGAAAAAGAAAATTGAGAAAAATTCAAAAAAATGAAACAAAGAAAAAAAATTAATAATAAGAAAAATCAAAGAATAAAATGAGAATAGAAAAATGAAAAAAAATAAAAAACCTTGAAAAAATGAATAGAAAGAAAAAAGATTAAAAGAAATATGGAAAATTAAAAATAATAGATTGAAATAAAAAATAAATGATAATTAAAAAAAAAGGCAAAAAATATAAAAAATACAATTCAAGAAAAAATGGAAACAAAACGAAATAAAAGAAAATACACAAGAATTGAAATAGATAGAAAAAAATTGGAAAGAAACAAAATGAAAAATTATCAACATCGGAGAAAAGTGAAAAACAAAAATAGGAAAAAATGACATGAAACTCGAAAGATTCTTTAATAAGCCTCGGGGAAAATCAAAAGAAAATAAAAAAATCAAAAGGAAACTAAAAATAAATGTTGCGATAAACTCAATTAATTACTCATAATCAATAAAATAAAATAAAGAATGAATTCAAAATATAGATAATACAATATCGAGGAATTTTGCTTTACATGGAAAAAGAAAAAAGATTCCTACAAAAGATGGATAGGTTTTTTTAAATGTATTAAAATTACTAACAAACCAAGTAGCTGGGAAAGCCTTTTTCAATATTATCAGTTTGATTGTTGTAGTCTGGCATAAAGCTTCAACAAAAAAATCAAGAAATGTTGAAAACTGAAAAAAAAAAAGAAATAATATAAATTGATAAAAAATTAAATACATTAAAAACAAACTTAAAATAATTTGAAAAACAACTGAAAAAATATTGAAAAAACAATTGAGAGAAAAATTCAAAATGAAAAATTGTAAAAACTTGAAAAGAAAATAAAAAGATTTAAGAAAATCAAAAGAAAATGGAAGGAAATCAAAAAGATTTTAAAGAAAATCAAAACAAATGAACAAAAATTGAAAACGGATTGAAAAGATTCATACAAATCAAAAACAATGAAAAAGAATCATAAAATTTTTCCATAAAATAAAAACAAATCAACAAGATCAAAAAAGTATTGAAAAAAATCAAAAGTAAATAAAAATTAAACAGAATTGAAAAAAATAGACAAAAAACCAAAAAAAGATGAAAGACTCAAAAAATATTTGAATTAAAATATACAAAAAAAGTACGAAAAAAGCTGAAATAAAAAATTTGAAGAATCAAAAAGAACTTAAAAAAATCAAAAGAAATTGAAAAAAAATTGAAAAAAGGAGAGGAATAAAAAAAATATGAATGAAAAAATAAAAAAAATAAATTTGAAGGTTGAGCACTGCCGTGACATCATAAATCGTGCGTGCTGTTATCTTGTTGTATTTTTGAATTACATAAAGTTTTTTTAATGTGTCAGCTGTGAATGTCGCGTGTTTTCTTTTTGGGAATTTTGTTCAAATTTTAGCAATATCGAAACTTCAAAAAATGAAACTAAAAGAAAATCAAAAAAAGTTAAACCATTGAAATAAAATTGAAAAAAGCTGAAAGAAATTGAGTGGGAATTAGAAAACTTTAAAAAATGAAAAAAATCATGAAATATTTGAAAGAGTTCAAAAGAAATCAAAGAAAATTGAAAATGTTAAAAAAAATAAGAAAAAGTTAAAAATGGAAATGCAAAAAAAGAAGAAATTTGAAAATTTAACAAGGACCAAGTTAACAAAACTAAATCAAATATAACTAAAAAAATAAAATTGGCTGAAAACATCAAAAAAACTACCAGGAGTAACAATTGAACAATATCAGATTTCGTAAGTAAATCGTAGGAAGTAATCCTGGTTAAGAGGTTTTTAACCACGTAGAAAAATATTGATGACAGAAAGAATTTCCTGAAAGTTTCTAAAATATATTTAATGTTAAAGAAGACAAGGCACTAAATAGGGTCAGGGTTTACAGATGAAATCCAATATCTGATATTGGTTTTTGTAATAACTAATAGTTAGTATTGAGATTTTGGGATAACTAATAGTTAATATTGAGGTTTTGGTATGAAACTGACTTCTATTGAAATTTTACATTATTGATACAAGAACAGCTTTTATTGACAGTCTAAAATTCATCTTTTGAATAAATATCTAACAATGTATTTGACTACTGTCCGTAGCTGGCTTTTTACATGTAGTCTCGCTGACTAATTACATCTAGTTTGGCGGGATCCATATCTACCTCGTACTAAAATAGCTAAAGATTTATTTTAGAATTGCCATATGATATCCCATTATATTCAACTAAAAAATCTATGGAATCTCATTAAATTCAATTAATGAATTCATAGAATTTCATTGGATTCAAATATACAGTATTTTCTGTATAACAACGGTTTTCTTCAAAAATATCTGCTTACTGACTGTTAACGAACACAAATTTGTTCTGGAAATTTTAGTTAATTTTAAAAGGTTCCGATTGTGATATTATGCATGAAGATTGATCAAAAATTGTTACCAATATTAATTGAACTCATCAAACCAAACTTTTTACAATATGAAATTTTTGGAATTTTTTAAATGTTTTGTAATCCTTTTCAATTTTTTCTATTTTATCAAACTTCAATTTTTCTCAATTTTTTCTATATCTATTGACATATTTACAGTATTAAATCTTGCTGAGTCTATATACTTGGTTCAAATTTTTGTTATTATTTTAATTTTTTGTGATATTTTCAAATTTCTATTTTGGTCTCCTTCATTTCTTTCTGAACTTTCTCAATTTTTATTGATTTATTTTTAATCTTTTCTAATATTTTCAAATATTATTCAATTTTTCAATTTTTCCTGATTTTTCGTAGTTAATTTGATTATTTATAACATTCATGTTTTTAATTTATTACAATCTATAAAAAGTTTTGATTTTTTTAATTGTTTTAATTTTTTTGATTGATGTAACTTTTTTGCTCTATTGATTTTTCCAATTTTTTTCAGTTTTTTCAATTTTTCTTCTATTTTTACGGGTTTTTTGAATTTTCCAATTTTCTCAGTTTTTCAATTTTCTCAAAAATTTAAAATCTTTGGACATTTTGATTTTTTTTTAAAATTTCTGGATTTTATGATGTGGTAAAACCTTTCAAACTTTTTTAAAAACTTTTTGTTTTTATACATTTGTATTTTTTTTCGATTTTGATATTTTTTTGATACTTTGAATTCAATTCATTTTTTTGACTTTTTCTTGTTACAATTTTCAGATGTGTTTTATTTTGCTTTTTTTTTCATTTTTCTGATCTTTTCAAATTTTGTCAATTTTTTTCAAACTTTTTTCAATTTTCAGATTTTTCAATTTTTTAAGCTTTGCCACCTTTTTTGGTTTTAGAATTTTTCTAATTTAATGAATTCATTAAATATTTTGAACTTCTTGAATTCTTTCAAATTGAAAATTTCTTTTTTTCTTAGTTGTTTAAATTTTTTGGTTGTATCAATTTTCCAACTTTTGTAATTATTCATATGTATTTCAATTTTTCCTTCTTTTTTAATTGGTCAATTTTCAAACCTTTCTATTTTTTTTCATTTTTTTCAATTTTTTCCCAATTTTTCATGTTTTCCAATTTTTTTTTAATTTTTCAATTTTTTTGCTTGTTGCAAGTTTTTCTAATTCTCAATTTTTCAGATTTTCAATATGTCCAATTTTCGAATTTTTTGTAATTTCTTTTTTCCAACTTTTCAATATTTTTCAATTTTTCAATGTTTTTAATTTTTTTTAATTATACTATTTCTAAAATATGTTTCTCTTAGATTTTTTTTCATTCTTTTTTTGTTTACTTTTTTTTCTAACTTTTTCAAATTTTTTCTCGTGTTCCAATATATTTTCAATTTATTTCCAATTCCTTTGTTACAACTTTCACACTATTTCAACATTTTTTCCAACTTTATTTCATATTCTCTAAATTCTTGTCATTTTTTCAAAATTATTTTTGATTTTATTTTAGATTTTGATACTTTTTAGTTTTTTTCAATTTTTCTACTTTTTTCAACGATTCACATTCCACTTTTTTGAAATCTCATCAACATTTCAAAATTTTTTATTTCATAGTTTTTTTTATTTTCAATTTTTCTTTTTTTTCATTTTCAATTTCACCACTTTGATTATTGCATTTTATTTTCTTTTCTCATTTGACTTCATATTTCTCTAATTATTATTTCAACTTTTCTCCACTTTTTCAACATTCGTTCCCCGTTCCATTTTTTTTATCTTTTAATCTCTAAGTTCTATTTTTACGTAACGGAGTCAATTTGACAAGCCTGGCTCGTATCGGTCTTTATTATCTATTTTTTTTCTTATCAATCCCTGATTACACTTTATCTATTCTTCAATGAAATTCACTGAACTGATTGATTTATTGTTATTATTGTTAGAGTAAAAAAAAGATCTGTGATCCTTTCACAAATCTCAATTTATTTACTCAGCCCTGCTTATCCGTCAAAATTCCGTGTTGTTTCATACTTTCAAGTGACCCTTTGTTTGTGAAATCACAGTTTTTGAGTTATATGCTCGGGCTGGTTTGCAGCCAGAGACTTGCATCTATTTCTTTTTTGTCATGATTGATATGTAACAAATTGGTTTGACGACTTCGACTGTTATTCGTAACAATTGTTTATTGATCCTTATGCATAATATTGGAATGTGCATTATCAAGATTCATTGAGATTTTTCAAATGAATTTATATTTTTCAATGCTCAGTAAGAAAATATTTCAAAACAGAGTTATTGTCATACAGAGAAGCCTATATGATTTAATACCAATTGCACTCTTTTAATTGTCATCAATTGAGTCCAAAGATATTTTATAAAGTTCACCTTAATTCAATGATATTTAACGTGATGAGCTAAAAGGAAAATGTTAGATACAATCTAGTACAAAGTTGATAATCATTTTTCCGAAGTAAATATAGTTAGGCGGCGGGGCTACATATGGAAAGTTAGTTACGGATTGCAGCTGGACAGCTTATTGAAACTTCATTTGAAAGACAAAGTTACACTGTTGATAGAAGTCAATTTCATTTAAAACGTTGATGGTACGTTTTAGTGTCACAAGAACCAAACATTGAGATTAAATTTCAAAAGTCCTCTTGCTCTTTTACAGCGTGTGTTCTATTTTACATATAAATATGTAGGGTACTTGACCACTCCAGATAAAAACAAAAAATTCTTTTCAAGAAAACTTTTAAAACCATCTACAACAAAATCAATTTAAACATGATTGAAAATCATCATCATTTCAATTTTCTTTACTTACATATTCTACAACGGGAGAAAAAGCATATTCACAAATTTTAAGGGGAATTGTGAAAGAATGTCAGATTTCAATTCTGTCAGATTGAAAGACAACTTCTATGAAAAACCAAAGTACACTCATAAATCTCCATTTTTGAGTGACCGTGAGGTAAGAGGAATTTTGCGTGCTATGAGAAAAAAACCCAGAATTACACTCAATCAACTCGCCACTCAAACAACACCAGGACCCACAATTTGTATGCCTTTGATTCCATTAGTTTTACGACGAAATTGTTTTAAATATTGTGTACCGTCTGCTCGACCAAGTCTGAAAAGATGTCACAAAATAAAACGGAAATCGTGGGCAAAAGCTTATAAAAATTACACAAGTTATGACTGGGCGACAGTTATTTGGTTAGATAACAGTCATTTTGAGATTGATTTTTTAACAAGGGAGCAACCTCAATGAATGCAATACTACAACCAAAAATGAAAGAACGGTCCAGTTATGACACGCCCCACGGTTCTTGATAATTTTCAAAAGCCGGGTGTTTGGGGCGTTTTTTCTGTAGCAGGTGCTAGCGATCTCTACATTTTACCACAAGGGGCCGCCATGAATTACCAATTATATTTGAAAGCTCTTAAAACCAATTTTTTTTCGTTTATTGAAAAAACTAAAAAAGATTTTTAGATAAGAATGTTAAGTTTATGCCGGACGGTGCTAGTTATCATTGTCATAAAGAAGAGAAAAAATGGTTATTGGATCACGATATTGAGACCATGATTTGACCACCGCAATCTCCTGATCTTAACCCATTGAAAATGTCTGGGAATATATTGAGAATGATCTGTTAACGAAAAATGCATCTGTTATTTATTATAATACAATGGCTTTCATTCTATCAAAGATCCGATTGAATTTAAAGCAGAGTTATCTAAACCAATTGATAGAATTTATGCCGAGGCGATTCAACAAAGTCAGAAAACTTTGTGGCAGAAATATACCATATTGATCTAATTGTTTAATAATTGATACTTAAGATGTTGAGTGATATGATACCTTAAACTAAGCCATTTATATAAATATTTCATAGCAATGTTTTGTTTATTTTGATTGTGTTTTATTTTTCAATCACAAAAAGAGGTTTTGTACAAAAAGCCTGATGTTGTCATGTACCCTACATATATATATTTCAAAAGCTCCCAAAAGTTTTTTTAATCATAAATAATGCTCTACATAATTGAAAACTTTCTAAATAAAATTACTTCCTACAACTAACTTATTATACTTGATATTTTTTGATTGTGGTTTAAAGTAGTCTTTTTGAGGTTTAAAGCCTATTATATTTCTTGATCATATTTAATTCAGTTTTGTTATTTTGGTCTCTATTATACTTACCATGTTTGTTTGACAATTTGCGTCAATAACTTGGGGAGGAGCGGAGGTAGTTTGTAGCTTCCGTAGCATTTACTATATTATGTGTCTTACAATTGCTGCATGTGATTCACGTTTTCTCTTTAGTGAGGGCTTTGCAATATTGTTTTAATAGTAAGTTTTTGTAAAGCAGTAAATCGTTTGAAAAAAAAGTCGTAAAGATGCTTTTGTAAATCATGATCTTGAAATGTCCACTAATGGATTTCGTCGTGTAAAAAAATTAAAAAATTAGAAATGAATTCAAATGAACTCACAAAATTAAAAAATACAAATTTTAAAAAAATCAAAAAAATTGAAACATTAAAAATTCAAAAAACCAAAAAATTGAAAATAAAAATGTTGTCGATATACCTAATTTAGTGTGATAATACCAACTCCTATTTGTTAAAATTGTTTATTAGCATTCATACATAGTATTGAAATTTACATTATTATGATTAAATTGGATTTTCTGAATAAATCTATGTTGTTAATAGTTAGTGCGAGATCGATAAGGATCTCTAAAAATGACCATTGTTAAAATCAGCACCAAATTAAAAAAAAACTAAATCAAATGTAATTACACAATACAATTGACTATAAACACGGCGAAGACTACCAAATGCAGTAATCAAACCATATCAAGCATCATAAGTTAGTATGAGAAAGCAATCATATTTGGGGATTTTCAATCACGTAGAAGATTCATGATGATTGAAAGAAACTCTTAGAAGCTTTTTATACATATATGTATAAAATGTGGCGCGGACTGTTGAAGGGCAAGGGCACCCGTTAAATCAAATATTCAATGTTTGGTTCTTGTAACACTAAAACGTGACATCAAAGTCTTAGAATGAAACTAACTTTCATTACCAGTTTACATCCTTTAAACGAGACTGGCTTCTATGAACAGTCCAAACTATATTTTACAAATAAAGTTTTAACGAGCTATTCAGCCGCTGTCTGTGATTAGTTTTCTATGCGCAGTCTTGCTGCTTGACTATATTTATTTTAGAAAGATCTATATCAACCTCCTACTGTATAATAACTAACGATTTCTCTCTAAATCACTACACAGAAACCCATTGGATTTAACTAAGCTCATTTTATAGGACATCATTGAACTCAATGAATGACAATTCAGAGCACCCCATTTGTTTTAGACATACAGGTTTTTCTGTATATCAATAGTTTGTCTTGGAAAAAGTCTTTTGCTAACCACTAACAAACATAAATTTATTCAAAGAATTTCATTGGATCCAAACAAATTATACATCATAATATCAATCATGTACATTTGATTAACAATTTCAATTAATGGCAGTTGGGTTCGTCAGATTAACTTTGTTACAGTAAGAATTACTGTAATGAGAGACAAATACTGAAACCTCTACTAACAAAAGTCTCTTAAAACCCGCAGCCACAAAAAACGGACAAAAGTTTCATTGTAGAAGCTTTATTTTGAACACGCAGATACACTACAGCGAACTAGAAAAATATGAAATTCTTATTTTTATAAGTCTTGGCTTGCCTTTCAGAATCAAATTTCAAAGCTCTACTAACACATAATTATCAGTGAAATAATAAACCTGAAATTTATTTTATTTAATTTAATCTTTTTTCTATGCTCAGTCATCACACGACTCGACCTGTGCGTGACGATTTTTTGATTTTCAATTCTCCAATTTTTTTCTAATCTTTCTAACATTTCCAATTTTTCCAATTATTTTAATGTACTTTGATTTTCCAATTTTTTTTAATAATTTTAATGTACTTTGATTTTTGTCAATTTTTATGATTTTTCAACTTTTTCCAATTTTCTTTCAACTTTTTTGAATCCTCTCTAATTCATTCCAATTTTTTTTGATTCTTTTAACCTATTTTGCTTTTTTAAAGTTTTTTCAATATGCTATTAAAACTTTTTTATTTTTCCAATTTTTCCAATTTCTTTTTTTATTTCTTTCCAATTTTTTTCAATTTTTTTCAAACTTTTTTTATATTTTTTATCAACTTTGATTTTTAATTTCTTTTATTCCTCTTTAATATTTTCCAACTATTTCTAATTTTTTGAAATCTTTCTGATTTTTTCAATTTTGTTTAAATTTTTCAGTGAAAAATATCTACTGACAATACAGACATCAGCGTCTATTGTACAAATAATTGAGGCTTAGTCATATATTAATATTGTATTGATTACACTTGCTACACAGGGTAATTTTCCGGTGTCTACATGAATCACTTTATTTTCTCCTTACCTTGTATTTTATATAAATAAATCGTTGATCCCTTGGTCCACATACATAATTTACACAGCCTACATTTTTTCTGTTTATAGAAAGCGTGTATAGTGGTGATTAATCTACTTTTTAATATGTTTTGTCAAATAATTGACCTACTTGCCAAAACACTGTTGGAATTTCATACTTTGAATGAAATAACATATAGTCTGTACAGTGTTAAATCTAAACAAATAAACAACTAAATTCTTTAAATTTGAATTGAATTTCTATTAAAAAATTTCACACTCTGGAATTCGAAAAAATTGAAACGGTTATTTTTATTGAACTATTAACTTCACTACTGCTAAAGTATTTCCTATAAATGGAAAAATATGTAAACTGTGTAACCAATATAGGTAAATATGAAAATACAAAATTGATTAATTAAATAGAAATCATAAAATACGCAGGAGATATTGAAGTTAATGTGTTGTCATATGACCAGGTTGAGGCACTTATGGTTTCAGGGTGAAATATTCCAAAGGAAAAATTAAGTTTTGTCAAAACTTCATTTGCCATCAAAACCCTATTTGCCGCAAACTTTATTTGCCACTGTCAGCCAAAATAATATAAGGAGCAGATTTTTCTCAAGTTGAGAAACAACGTAATCAATTTAACATAATTAATATATATACAATATTAAATATGAATTGACTTAACCTTTCTGAACAATTTGTAACCCTTGCAAAACAAAAATTATAACACTGCGTTCAGAACCAGACGAGGCAACGCACGGTAGCGGATCAGTAATAAACTCAGTCATTGCAACTGAAAATATTTCTGAGACAATACAAGTGTACAAGCTGGCGGAAGAAGAACACGACACACTATCTGACCACACACTAATTCCGTGGACTATTTATTTGAATATCAACTCAATTATTAACTTTAAAAACCAGTAGTCCATGATTCAAAATGAACAAAATTGACTGGAAGTGCTTCCATAAAGCACCAACCGGCAAATGTAGCATCATAAACAAAAGAGCTGTAGAAAGCCGCAGGGGCATCGATGCCCTGGCGGGATTACCAAAATAGGCAACACTCGAGGCAATGGAATTAAACATGCTCAATTCTTGACAGAAAAAAGAAATATTGCCCAATGGTTGCCGTCGGTGGTCTCAATTCTGGTTTTTTAACAACTTTCTCAAATTTGAGATCTCGAGTTCGATATCCTTCTCTGACATTTATTTACTATTTCCCGTCTTAGGAAATAAAATGTGTTTACAATAAAGCTGGTTGAGTTCTGAACACTACGTGGCGGTCTTCATTGGAAATGGTTTCAAGGTTTCATCGAAGAGGATACTTGGGGTAATCGGTAGCCTTAGCGCAATAGGTGAGCCGGTAGAATAAATCACTCCAAGTAGCTGTCATAATCATTCCAGGGCAGCCACCAGACGACCAAGTTTGTCCCAAAAGGCATCTTCGGTGGTTTAATCCAAAACCACAGATGGATGCTACGATTAGGGGTTGAAAATGCCTGGATCGGGCACGCCCAACGGAATAACAGCAAAAAAAATAACAGCTGAGAGAAAGATGGCCAACAGAAAACCCACTGAGTAGGTTCAATCTGGGAAAATAAGTTTGCGTATAGTCAACACAGGGAAATGCCCCCTTATGTGAATGGTAGTAGCCAGTAATTAATACACGTAGAGTTGTATAAAACTTGGCACGTGGCGGTACGAGAGAGACGTTGAGCAACTTAGATCTAGCTCTAAAAAAAGGTACGAGGCAAGGACGCTGGGAATAGGGAGAAAGTTGGTGACTATATGATCTATATTTATCAGTGCGTGATACTAAGTAAGCAAAAATATAAAAAGATATTACTTCTACTGTACACTAAAATAGATTTTAACAACAAGCTTGGATATAGTCATTTTAACAAAAAATTATTTTTTCAAATTTAGATGACATATCTTCTGACCTTGTCAGGCAAAGCCAAAAAAAGCACCGGAAAAAAGGTTAATCTACTAGAGATTACCTTAGATAAATGTTTGGACTTTAAAGTCTACGTCAAAAACATTGGTAACAAAACCGGACTGGCACTGAGAGCAATAAGTGTTTCGGGCGGCAAAGTCCAAAGAGTAAAGGGCACGACCCTGAGCTCAATGTATCTGGCATGCGGCAGGACAGTCATGAAATACAATTGCAAAGTCTGGTTTGACGGTAAGGTCGGGCAGATCAAGAGAGTGGAATCCATTTAGTACAAAGCTCTAAAGAGGATAGTCAGGGCCTATAAAGGCACATCTAGTGACATTCTGGAGAAGGAAGTTGAAGTTCCTTTATTGAACCCAAAATTGAAACATGTCCTATCGTCAAAATTAACAATAATTTTGTTCAGACTTGACCACAGGAACCCATCAGTCGGAGAGATTGAGAATTTTTGTAAATTTTGGAGAAAAAAAATAAACAAAAAAGAAATTATAAAAATGATAATGATGGAGAAAAAATACAAAAATAAATTGATAGAAATGATAAAACTAAAAAAAAGAGAAAAAGGAGTTTTATGAAAAAAAAAAGATTGAGAAGAATCAAAAAAACAAAAAAATGATGATGAAGATGAAAAAACACAAGAGAAACAATGAAAATAAAATGAAATAACGACGAAAATGGAAAATCACAAAAAATGGAAAAACAAAAGAAATTACAAAATTTTGACAAGTTTAAAAATAGTTACCTAAATGAGATCAAACAAAACAAAGGCTTCGTATGTTAACCGACACTATGGAAATTGGCCGGTGGAAAGAGGCAACCGCTTAGCAAAAATAAAAAAAGATATTACTACCACTACTAAAAAAAAGGGACAGCCGCCAAAGGTAAAGCCAAGGCAGCCGCCAAAGTGTACTGGTCGTTGTAGAGGGAAAGAAAACGCAGAAATAGTAAAAGTTTGCTGGACAAGTGGTGTAAAAAATATGAATTGTTCCTCAAATCTAAGTGTGGGAAATGTTGCAAACAGATTACAACAAATAATAAACTCAGCCCGACAACTAATATAAAGTTACCTACCACAGCCGATATATTTAAAAACAAGCTCAGAGAAGTTCTGAACTGAATCACACAATTTTGAACTAGTAACGAAAACTTTGAAAAATGTTTACAGAAAAAAGTTTCTATAAATCACTGCAATTGTGAATATGGAGCGTTCTAAACAATACAACATATCATTAAATACTGTCCAAAAACTGTGAGTGAAAGACAGGCACTGCAAAAATCATTGCTTTACTTGAAACTCATTGAACTACTGAACACACGGGAAGGCCTACACGTTGAATTTGACTTGTTGTCATATGACGAGGTTGAGGTACTTATGGTTTCAAGGTCAAATATTTTAGAAATAGAATCTTCTAAAAAAAAATTTCAGAAAAGAAATATTCTATAAAAAATGTGTGCTAGAAAAAGAATATTTTCGAAACAAAAATAAATTTTTGTGAAAACTTTATTTGTCATGGAAATCTTATTTGCCACAAACTTCATTTTTTTTTGCCAATCAAAAGTATATACGAAGGGGATTTTCCCCCAGGTTAAAAAATATTTTTAAACAACAACAATAATTAATTTAAGATATTCAATATAAATGCACTATGAAATATGAATTGACTCAACCTTTCTGGACAATATGTAACCTTTGTAAAGCAAGAATTACAACACTGGAAGCGATAGCAGAGTTCCTATAAGAGGAACGAGGCTTGACCGAGAGAGCAAAAAAGTAGAACAGCAAAAGAAATGCCTGGAAAACCATATTTGAGGTCATGAGTCGCAAACTTCGAGATAGTTTATCACGCAGCCGACAATCAATTTGAGTGGGCTTTTTTCCAAGTTGGGTCTTCATGTCTACCAAAATAGATCCGAGGTACAGAAAAACCGAGTAGCACGCAAACGTAACAAGAGTTCCTCCCGCATAAGCCACACAATACCAGCAATATATCGGGGACTTTATTGGGAACTACAAGGCTGAAAATATTTGAAGCCGGCAAAGATGTGTTGGGATTTGACTGACACTTGAGTTTATCATTTGTATTTATTTATGTAAGCCTAATAAATAACCAAAATTGTCCAAAAAAACTCGAACTCACGATCTTTGCCAATATTTGTTGTGATTGTTACAGATTGTTCAGAAAGGTTGAGTCGATTCACATTCAATAGCGTGTTTATATTGAATATCTTAAATTGATTGTTGTTGTTACTTAGAAATATTTTTTAACCAGGGGGAAAATTGCCCCGTATATATACTATTGGTTGGCAGTGGCAAATAAAGTTTGTGACAAATCAGGTTTTGATGACAGATAAAAATTTCACAAAACTTTTTTTTTTCAAAATATTCTATCTCAAAACCATGAGTGCTTCAGTCTGGTCATATGACAACACATTTATTTCAACACATCCCTTTGTTGTCAATTTACTGAGCGCCAAGTCTTTGATCAATTTCTGGAATTGTATACTGCCCAGACTTTTTGGTTAACATGTCTCCTATTATTTCTTGATTTCAGATTGGATGAAGTATAATAATATCACACCACACTGCATATGATATATCAAAAAGTAATGTTTTATAGCATTTTTTTGTGCGGCTATCATGCGCTAAATTTTTGTTCAGGTTCAGGCATCCATTGTTGTCTTCATAAATTTCCACGGGTAACTAGAATTTCAAGTGTAGTTTTAAATTTATATTTTTAATTCAGAGTAATTCTTAAGCGACTTCTCCAACTGCCATATACTCAGCCTCTGTTGCGAATAGACTGACAACAGACTGTTTCTTGCTTTTCCGACATATGGCACTTCCAGTAACAATCACCACATAACCAGTAGTAAACTTTCTCAATATGCAACAACTTGAAATCCGGAGTAGCGTTTAAACTCAATTTCCAATCCAAAGCTGCTCTTTTGATATCTCAAAAAATGCTTGGCAGCTTTCAAATAGATTAGCGTGGGGTGATTCAAATGTCGCGACAGTAAACTAATTCTATAACTAAATGACCCCTTCTGACCCCTTCTGACGGTCTAGTATACTTGGCAACGTACAAAAACTTTCTAATTACACTTCCATGAAAGGTTTCGTCAACAGATTCACTTTTGTCACTTTCAAAATCTCAATTTCCAATCATTGGTACATTTGCAGGATTGCAGTCAGTCATTACAAATTCATACAATATTTTTTTGACATACTTGTTTTTTTGTTGATATGATAACCAGTCTTGGTTTCAGTTAATTTCATACGAAGAAAACATTAAACCAAGTCAAAGTCTTTCATCTTGAACTGAGATGAGAGACAACTTTTGACTTTTCTAGTCTTGTTATCATTTGTAAAAATGATAAGTAAATCGTCAACATATATTGAGACTGCAATCCGATGTTTGCTATCTCCTTTGATGTAAACACTATGGCCTGCTTTGTTTTTGGTGAATTTAAACTTAGTCAAAACACTATGAATTTTTTTCTTCCAACAAAGGTGCTTTCTTGAGACCACAAAAGCTTTTCCTTAGTTTGTAAACTTTATCTTCCGCGCCTTTCTTAACTCCCTCGTAAGGCTGCTTAACATGACTTTTTTCTTCAAGTCTTCCGTTCAAAAATGCTGTTGTCACATTCATCTGGTAAGTACCAGCATCGAGTTGTACAGCAATAGCAATTAAAAGCCAGGTGCTTTTTGTTGGGAGGTACGAAGTGCCGGGTAACAACCAACATGTAGCAGCATTTATGTATATGTATGTTGGGACATTTGTTGATGGGGAAAATTAGGTTTTAACCCTAGTTTGGACTTTTGAGACTGTAGTCTCAAAAGTACACACGTGCTGAGATTTACACCCACTCAACTCTGAATGAAAAATTTTCTTTAAAATTTTTCCTCCTTATTTTATTATTTAAACTTTACTTTTATTTTGTTTTACATAAACTTTTATAATTTTCTTTTCTTTAACCAATACAAATTTAACAATCCTTTCATCAACTTTTTCCTTATGTTAGACCTTCTCGCTCTTCAACAGGTTATGAGCAACCCGCCCGTATCCTTCTCTAAGTTTCCTTCAGTTCATGTCTTGACTGACAAAAAGTCCTACCGCCGTTGGCTCAATAGAGTTCGCTACTATCTCTCTCGTGTCAACTCTATTGTTCCACTTTACATTCTTGATAACCAGATCTCTTCTATTGTCGACCCTTCTCAACACACTGAATTTATCAGCATCTGCAACACTTTCTTTTCCGACTGCCTCACGCACCTTGTTTCTGAGGACATCTTGGACCGCATCAATGACGAAGCGCTCTTTGGAAAAGATGCTTTTGACTGGATTCATGAGACGTTTGGTGTTTGCAACAAATTTGATGTCTATTTCGCTATCAAGGAATGCTACGGTAAACTTATGACTGACAACACTGATGTCAGAACTAAGGCAGGTGCTTTTATCAACGACATGTCCTTCGGATACAGCGACCTTACAACTGTCCAAATTCGTACTATGAATACTTTGGTCTGGTTCAACAATGATACGTTTGCCATGAAGTATCTTGAGTCCAACACCGAAATAGGCACTCCGGACAAGGTCAAAGAGTTTTATTGCGAGTGGGCGGGCAGGCTGAACTATACAGCCAGCCCTATGAGTGCTTCGTCTGGTACTCCTTCCCCTATCTTGTACCAGAAGAAGGAAGCTGACATCATCTGCCCCAGGTGTTCGAAACCTGGCCATACCGCCGCCAAGTGTATGGTCCCAGCTGAAAAATGTCCTGGTTTGCAGCGCATGGGAAGTAAGCAAAAAGGCAAACCCTCCCGCCAACTTTGGGCCTCAGTCAATGTTCCTGTCGACGGTTCTCTTACCGAGCAGGGCTCTTGGTTCTTCGACTGTGCAGCCTCCTGTCACGCCTGCTGTGACTTATCTTTGATGTCTAAAATCAGAGAAGAGTCTCACACAGTCTCCGGTGTTGGTGGTTCAGTTACCTCGACTCACATAGGTACTGTCGAGATGTCTGTCAGGCTCAGTAATGGTTCTACCAAAATTTTGGTACTTACTGATGTTCTTTATATTCCTGATTTTGGCATCAACTTGGTCTGCTGGCGTAAGACCAAGTGTCAAGCCCGCTTGGTTGACGATATGGCTATCATTGATTTCGCTGATGGCACATCCTGTGACTTCGCTCATTTGCAACCTAGCGGCCTTCTCAAGATTGATTCTGAAATCATTCTTCCCTCTTCTGCTCCTCCAATGCACACAGTTTTAGCTGCTACTGCGGCCACTTGGCACCAACGTTTGGCTCATGCCAGTAAAGGGGTCCTTAGCAAGATTAAAGCTAACTTAGGTCTTGATTCTAAGAGCATTGATGAGGCTTCTCTTCATCCTGAATGCAAGGTGTGCATCCAGGGTAAGTCTACCATGGCTCCGTTCCACGACTCTACCAATCGTGCCACGCGCCCTCTTGAGCGCCTCCACACTGATGTCAGTGGTCCTAAGCCCATAGCTAATATTGATGGTTCCAAATACTTTGTCACCATCATTGACGAGTATACTAGGTATACTTTTGTCGAGCTTATTAAAACCAAAGGTGAAGTCAAAACTGTCCTTATAGACTTCATTAACCGGGTTGAGAATTACTTCTCTTATGAAAACTACAAAGTAAGTTCCATTCGGTCTGACAATGGTGGTGAATATATTGTTGGTGAGCTAGCTAATTTCTGTGCTTTGCGCGGTATTGACCATCAATTTACCGTTCCCAGAAAGCCCGAGCAAAATGGCTTGGCTGAACGTATGAATCGAACCCTCACTGAAAAGGCTCGCTGTCTGTTGATTCAGGCCTCTCTTACCGAGCAGCTCTGGGGTGAGGCAATTCTTACTGCTGCATTCATACACAACCGTATTCCTACCCGCACCCACAGCAAGGCACCTTTTGCACTCTGGTCCGGTTCTGCCCCTGGCCTTAAACATGTCCGTATTTTTGGCTGCTACGCAAGCGTGGTTATTGCCCATGAGCTTAGAAAATCAAAGTTCCAGCCTGTGGTCAATGAAGGAATTTTTATAGGCTATTCTAGATCTCGCAAAGCCTACCGTGTTCTTCTCAAAGACGGTACTATTACTGAAGACAGAGATGTTGTTTTTGATGAGAAATTGTTTCCTGGTACCTCTACTATCACTGGTTTTGACAATGATGTATTTCACCAAACTGCTTCGAGTGGTGGTGGTAATGGCTTTGCCCCCTTGCCTGACGATACCAAGATGCTAGACGCCGCTAGTCCTCGTGATTCGCTTCCTGAGCCCAGTTTTTGCTCAGCCTCTGGTTCTATTGAGCCAGAGATTTCGTTGCAAGGAGAAGAATTTATGTGTGATGCATCCGATATCTCTGACGGCTATTTTCCTAGTGACCGAGAGCTTGAAGATGCCCCTTTGGATAGTCAAGTCTCTGTAACTTCTTCCAATATTCTTGACGGTCCTGTTGGTCGCTATGATGATACTTCTGAAGATGACATGCCTCTAAATGTCCATCAAAGCCAGCAGCCTATAGCTACCTGCACTACTGTTGCTCTTCGTAACAATGAGTGCTCTCTTCAGCCCATTTCTTCTGTCATTCTTCCCAATCCTATGGCAGTAAATGGTGTCCGCACATTTGATGAGCGAGATTCTGATACTGATGAAACTCCTCCTAGATCTAAACCCATTACTGCTCCTGAAGATGATATTGAACTTGATCCCGGTGTTTACCATAGAGGCAAACTACTTCTTAAAGACACACCAGATATTGTTTTGATTGCTGCTCCACCTATAACCTTTAACCAAGCTATGAGATCGTTGGAGAAGGATCTATGGCATGATGCATGTGTATCAGAGTACAACTCTTTAATGGAAAATGACACTTGGGTACTGGTTCCCAAGCCAATTGGACGCAAAATTGTTGGCTGTAAGTGGGTTTTCAAGGTCAAAGAAAACACTGATGGCTCTGTTGATAAATACAAAGCTCGTCTTGTTGCACAAGGTTTTTCTCAGTCTCCTGGTATTGACTATCAAGAGACATTTGCTCCCGTTGTCCGTTATGAAACTGTTAGGTTTCTATTTGCTGTTTCTGCCCAGCTTGGCTTCTTTGTTCATCACATGGATGTAACTACCGCATTTCTCAATGGTAAGTTAGAGGAGCGTATCTACATGCGCCAGCCTCCTGGATTTGAAGATGAAGCAAATCCTGATCATGTCTGCCTATTGAAAAAGAGTCTCTATGGTTTGAAACAGGCCCCTTTGTGCTGGAACATAGCAATTTTCCATGTGCTCACCAGCCTCGGTTTTCAAAGGAATGAGAGTGACTATGGGTTATTTAGCAGAGGCTCTGGATCTAACAGAGTTTTGATTGCTCTTTATGTTGATGACCTTCTCATTTCTGGCGGTGATACCACTGTTATTACGCAGGTCAAATCCAGATTGAGCTCCAAGTTCAAAATGAAGGATCTTGGACTTGCTTCCCATTTTCTCGGCATGCGTATTTGTCAGACTATTAATGGTATTACACTGGATCTTGGAAAGTACATTACTGATGTTTTGAAGTGTTTTTCAATGGAAAACTGCAAATCTGTTCCCACTCCTCTTCCCTCAACCAACCTTTCAGTATTTAATGAGTCAGACCCCAATGTAGACTCTACACTTTACCGCAGCATTATTGGCAAGCTTATATATGCTGCTAACGCGGCTAGACCAGACCTAGCTACAGCTGTTTCATTTCTTTCACGCTATCTTCAAGCACCCAAAGAACTTCATCTCAAGGCTGCCAAACATTGTCTCCGCTACTTGGCTGGTACTGTCAATCTTGGTATCACGTATTCCAAGCAGCCCTCTTTTTCTCTCGTTGGCTATGTTGATGCTGACTACGCTCAAGACGAGTCTGACAGAGTGTCTGTCACTGGCTATGTATTTATGCTTGCTGGTGGACCTATTACATGGGCTTGTCGCAAGCAAAAGACACCTGCTGCCTCATCCACAGAAGCTGAGTATATTGCACTTAGTGAAGCCTCCAATGAATGCGTCTGGCTTATACAACTTGGTTCAGAGATGCATATTTCTATTCCCACTCCTGTTACACTTTTTGAAGACAACCAAGGATGTATTGCTATTGCAGAAAATCCAGTTCACCATCATAGAACAAAACATATTTCTGTAAAGTACCATATTTCTCGGCATCTTGTCAAGAACGGTACTACATCCATTCAATATCTTCGTACTGAAGTCATGATTGCAGACATGTTTACCAAACCGCTTGGTAAAGTGCGATTTCCTCAATTAAGAGATTTATTGGGTATGGGCTATGTTGGTGATACGCAGGCAAGGAGAAGTGTTGGGAGGTACGAAGTGCCGGGTAACAACCAACATGTAGCAGCATTTATGTATATGTATGTTGGGACATTTGTTGATGGGGAAAATTAGGTTTTAACCCTAGTTTGGACTTTTGAGACTGTAGTCTCAAAAGTACACACGTGCTGAGATTTACACCCACTCAACTCTGAATGAAAAATTTTCTTTAAAATTTTTCCTCCTTATTTTATTATTTAAACTTTACTTTTATTTTGTTTTACATAAACTTTTATAATTTTCTTTTCTTTAACCAATACAAATTTAACAATCCTTTCATCAACTTTTTCCTTATGTTAGACCTTCTCGCTCTTCAACACTTTTAGGTCTAAACACAGGTGAATAGGTTTCCTTGTAATCGATACCATACTTCTGACTGTAACTGGTACATACGAGGCGGGCCTTATATTTATCTAAAAAGCCATCGGACTTGTAATTTCGTTTAAACACCAATTTTGTTCTAATGAGTTTTCGGCCGGAAAGCATGTCGTCTAAATCCCAAGTCTTATTTTCAACCAGGTACTGAATCTCATTATATGTAGCCTCTCGCCATTTATCAGCATCAGGAAGTGTCATTGCTTACTTAAAAATCAGTGGGTCTCCATCTACTGAACTGGAAGCAAGTTCGGCCACATATCCTATACTTCTTCTTTCTGCTGGACCTTCGAACTGTTTTTTATCAGGGCCAATCAAATATATTTTTGATGGCAAACTTCTTAACAGGTTCAAATCATCGGTGTCTTCACTATCACTATCTCATTCAGACATACTTCTAATCAGTTTCTCAGTAACTGGTACCACCTCCTTCGTAACCTTGACCAAAATAAGGTCATCATTGCTTGATTTTTTAGAGTAATCAATAGCAGCTCTATTGGGAACAAGTTGAAGTTGAAGAAGCACTTGATACTATTGGTTCAGAATCAGGTAGGTAATCAATATTTTAAGATGTATGAAATTGCATTAAATCAAGATCCGACGAAATAACACCATGTAACAGAGAAATGTCTAGCTGAAATGAACTCGGCCCACGAGGCACAAGTTCCATGTCAAAAGGTGCAAGCTTTTGAAAAGAGAGAAGGCCTAACACAAGAAAAAGTAGATAAAAGAATTTTCAAATTAATATTGGTTAAAGAAAAAAAATTATGAAAGGTTATGAAAAACGAAATAAAAATAATTTTTTTTATTTTTTTAATCTGTTTATCAAAAATATAATTCAAATGATTAAATTTTTATTCAAATTTGAGTAGGTGAGAATCTCAGGAGATGTGTACTTTTAATAACACAGTCAAAAAAGTCCCAACTAGGTTTAAAACCTGATTTTCCCTATTAACAAATGTCCCAACATATTTATATGAAGGCTGCTATATGTTGATTGTTACTCAGCACTTCGTACTTTCCGACACAGGTTCCATGTCGAAAGAGGCAAGTTCTATCTCAGAAGGTACAAGTTCCATATCGGTTGGCACAACTTCTAGTCTTTTATCATTGTCCATATCTTCCTCTCGATCCAAGCTGTGGTCTGGGACAATAACAGCTGGCACACCACCAGCATGTTGAGGTTAATGTGTTGTCATATGATGAGGTTGAGGCACTTATGGTTTGAGGGCAGAATATTCTCAAAATAGAATGCTCTAGATAAAGAATGTTCTGGAAAAAAATATTTCGGAAATTAAAAAAATATTCTAGAAGGGAAATGAAGTTTTGTCACAAACTTTATATGTCATCAAAACCTTATTTGTCATAAAATTCATTTTTCACAGCCAATCAAATCTATATAAGAAGGGAATTTTCCCTTAAGTTGAAAAAACTTTTGAGTAACGACAATTTAAGATATCCAATATGAAGACATTATTGCATATGAATCGACTCAACCTTTCTGAACAATCTGTAACCCTTGTAGAGCAAGAATTATAACCCGGCACTACCAGACACGCCTAAAATAAGACCCGAGTCATAAAATGTATTAACTACCAACTTTTGGCCTGGGAACACAGTCTCATCAAAATGAACATTACTGAAGACTGTTGAAGAGTGAGAAGGTCTAACATGAGGAAAAAGTAGACAAAAAAATTGTTACATCAAATCGGTTAAAGAATAGAAAATTATAAAAGTTTATCAAAAACAAAGATAAACATAAAGTTTAAATAATAAGATTGGGAGAAAATTTTTTACTCAAAGTTAAGTGGGTGTAGTAATTCTCAGCGGGGGTGTACTTTTGAGCAAGCAGTTACAACAGTCCAAACTAGGGTTAAAACCTGATTTTTTCATTAACAAATGTTTCAACACACGTATACATGAATGCTGCTACATGTTACTTGTTACCCGGCACTTCGTACCTCCCAATAGAGACAACAATTTTACTTTAAAATAAGATTCCGTAGACTTCATGATTGGAACTAGTGCCAGCTATGATACTCTCAATGGCATTGTCTGCCATCTTTTCCAATTTTTTGTAACGTGATTAAGCACGCATTGCATCATAGATTTTGCACTGTTTTGAAAATTATTGCCGAGAACAGACAGTTGATAATGGATGCCATATTTTACAAAATAATTCTCAAGAGTATTGTTCGGGTATTGTCTGCTATGGTCAGTTCTGACATAAACAACGTTGTATGCTTTTCCAGCAAAGTGACGCTCAGCACGGCGTGTGAAATACAAAAGCAAAGAAGTCTGGCTTTTCTTTTCTAAAATATTAACTTCAACATACTATGTGAAGTCATTAATAAGCGTAACAAAATCCCAAGAATCAACTGACGCAATATTTAACATAATAGCATCTATCATTATAGGTATGAATCAGCTTAAGAAGTTCAAAAGGTTTCGTAGTCGATCAATGGTAAGGCAAAGCAGTAACCATCCATTTCATACAAGCATCACAAACCTCCTGATCGATCAAAAAATTCTCAACTGACAAGTATAAAGTAGGAGCAAGCGCTTTCAAAGCCCCAAATCCAATATGGGCTAAGCGTTTCTGCGAGAGTTACTTGTCCTCGACAGAGGACATCAACACAAAAGGAGCACTATTGAATCCTACATTGCAAATATGAAGTCCGTTGCCCCTAATTTCGGCAATAACAAGCGGTCCACCAATATTGATCACCATCTCATTATTCTTGCCATGAACTTCGCACTCACCATCTGTCGCCAGTCTCGCATTGGTAAATTGCCTTTGGCATGAGGGGATGTGGAGGACATTATGTTGAAGAGCGAGAAGGTCTAACATAAGGAAAAAGTTGATGAAAGGATTGTTAAATTTGTATTGGTTAAAGAAAAGAAAATTATAAAAGTTTATGTAAAACAAAATAAAAGTAAAGTTTAAATAATAAAATAAGGAGGAAAAATTTTAAAGAAAATTTTTCATTCAGAGTTGAGTGGGTGTAAATCTCAGCACGTGTGTACTTTTGAGACTACAGTCTCAAAAGTCCAAACTAGGGTTAAAACCTAATTTTCCCCATCAACAAATGTCCCAACATACATATACATAAATGCTGCTACATGTTGGTTGTTACCCGGCACTTCGTACCTCCCAACACTTCTCCTTGCCTGCGTATCACCAACATAGCCCATACCCAATAAATCTCTTAATTGAGGAAATCGCACTTTACCAAGCGGTTTGGTAAACATGTCTGCAATCATGACTTCAGTACGAAGATATTGAATGGATGTAGTACCGTTCTTGACAAGATGCCGAGAAATATGGTACTTTACAGAAATATGTTTTGTTCTATGATGGTGAACTGGATTTTCTGCAATAGCAATACATCCTTGGTTGTCTTCAAAAAGTGTAACAGGAGTGGGAATAGAAATATGCATCTCTGAACCAAGTTGTATAAGCCAGACGCATTCATTGGAGGCTTCACTAAGTGCAATATACTCAGCTTCTGTGGATGAGGCAGCAGGTGTCTTTTGCTTGCGACAAGCCCATGTAATAGGTCCACCAGCAAGCATAAATACATAGCCAGTGACAGACACTCTGTCAGACTCGTCTTGAGCGTAGTCAGCATCAACATAGCCAACGAGAGAAAAAGAGGGCTGCTTGGAATACGTGATACCAAGATTGACAGTACCAGCCAAGTAGCGGAGACAATGTTTGGCAGCCTTGAGATGAAGTTCTTTGGGTGCTTGAAGATAGCGTGAAAGAAATGAAACAGCTGTAGCTAGGTCTGGTCTAGCCGCGTTAGCAGCATATATAAGCTTGCCAATAATGCTGCGGTAAAGTGTAGAGTCTACATTGGGGTCTGACTCATTAAATACTGAAAGGTTGGTTGAGGGAAGAGGAGTGGGAACAGATTTGCAGTTTTCCATTGAAAAACACTTCAAAACATCAGTAATGTACTTTCCAAGATCCAGTGTAATACCATTAATAGTCTGACAAATACGCATGCCGAGAAAATGGGAAGCAAGTCCAAGATCCTTCATTTTGAACTTGGAGCTCAATCTGGATTTGACCTGCGTAATAACAGTGGTATCACCGCCAGAAATGAGAAGGTCATCAACATAAAGAGCAATCAAAACTCTGTTAGATCCAGAGCCTCTGCTAAATAACCCATAGTCACTCTCATTCCTTTGAAAACCGAGGCTGGTGAGCACATGGAAAATTGCTATGTTCCAGCACAAAGGGGCCTGTTTCAAACCATAGAGACTCTTTTTCAATAGGCAGACATGATCAGGATTTGCTTCATCTTCAAATCCAGGAGGCTGGCGCATGTAGATACGCTCCTCTAACTTACCATTGAGAAATGCGGTAGTTACATCCATGTGATGAACAAAGAAGCCAAGCTGGGCAGAAACAGCAAATAGAAACCTAACAGTTTCATAACGGACAACGGGAGCAAATGTCTCTTGATAGTCAATACCAGGAGACTGAGAAAAACCTTGTGCAACAAGACGAGCTTTGTATTTATCAACAGAGCCATCAGTGTTTTCTTTGACCTTGAAAACCCACTTACAGCCAACAATTTTGCGTCCAATTGGCTTGGGAACCAGTACCCAAGTGTCATTTTCCATTAAAGAGTTGTACTCTGATACACATGCATCATGCCATAGATCCTTCTCCAACGATCTCATAGCTTGGTTAAAGGTTATAGGTGGAGCAGCAATCAAAACAATATCTGGTGTGTCTTTAAGAAGTAGTTTGCCTCTATGGTAAACACCGGGATCAAGTTCAATATCATCTTCAGGAGCAGTAATGGGTTTAGATCTAGGAGGAGTTTCATCAGTATCAGAATCTCGCTCATCAAATGTGCGGACACCATTTACTGCCATAGGATTGGGAAGAATGACAGAAGAAATGGGCTGAAGAGAGCACTCATTGTTACGAAGAGCAACAGTAGTGCAGGTAGCTATAGGCTGCTGGCTTTGATGGACATTTAGAGGCATGTCATCTTCAGAAGTATCATCATAGCGACCAACAGGACCGTCAAGAATATTGGAAGAAGTTACAGAGACTTGACTATCCAAAGGGGCATCTTCAAGCTCTCGGTCACTAGGAAAATAGCCGTCAGAGATATCGGATGCATCACACATAAATTCTTCTCCTTGCAACGAAATCTCTGGCTCAATAGAACCAGAGGCTGAGCAAAAACTGGGCTCAGGAAGCGAATCACGAGGACTAGCGGCGTCTAGCATCTTGGTATCGTCAGGCAAGGGGGCAAAGCCATTACCACCACCACTCGAAGCAGTTTGGTGAAATACATCATTGTCAAAACCAGTGATAGTAGAGGTACCAGGAAACAATTTCTCATCAAAAACAACATCTCTGTCTTCAGTAATAGTACCGTCTTTGAGAAGAACACGGTAGGCTTTGCGAGATCTAGAATAGCCTATAAAAATTCCTTCATTGACCACAGGCTGGAACTTTGATTTTCTAAGCTCATGGGCAATAACCACGCTTGCGTAGCAGCCAAAAATACGGACATGTTTAAGGCCAGGGGCAGAACCGGACCAGAGTGCAAAAGGTGCCTTGCTGTGGGTGCGGGTAGGAATACGGTTGTGTATGAATGCAGCAGTAAGAATTGCCTCACCCCAGAGCTGCTCGGTAAGAGAGGCCTGAATCAACAGACAGCGAGCCTTTTCAGTGAGGGTTCGATTCATACGTTCAGCCAAGCCATTTTGCTCGGGCTTTCTGGGAACGGTAAATTGATGGTCAATACCGCGCAAAGCACAGAAATTAGCTAGCTCACCAACAATATATTCACCACCATTGTCAGACCGAATGGAACTTACTTTGTAGTTTTCATAAGAGAAGTAATTCTCAACCCGGTTAATGAAGTCTATAAGGACAGTTTTGACTTCACCTTTGGTTTTAATAAGCTCGACAAAAGTATACCTAGTATACTCGTCAATGATGGTGACAAAGTATTTGGAACCATCAATATTAGCTATGGGCTTAGGACCACTGACATCAGTGTGGAGGCGCTCAAGAGGGCGCGTGGCACGATTGGTAGAGTCGTGGAACGGAGCCATGGTAGACTTACCCTGGATGCACACCTTGCATTCAGGATGAAGAGAAGCCTCATCAATGCTCTTAGAATCAAGACCTAAGTTAGCTTTAATCTTGCTAAGGACCCCTTTACTGGCATGAGCCAAACGTTGGTGCCAAGTGGCCGCAGTAGCAGCTAAAACTGTGTGCATTGGAGGAGCAGAAGAGGGAAGAATGATTTCAGAATCAATCTTGAGAAGGCCGCTAGGTTGCAAATGAGCGAAGTCACAGGATGTGCCATCAGCGAAATCAATGATAGCCATATCGTCAACCAAGCGGGCTTGACACTTGGTCTTACGCCAGCAGACCAAGTTGATGCCAAAATCAGGAATATAAAGAACATCAGTAAGTACCAAAATTTTGGTAGAACCATTACTGAGCCTGACAGACATCTCGACAGTACCTATGTGAGTCGAGGTAACTGAACCACCAACACCGGAGACTGTGTGAGACTCTTCTCTGATTTTAGACATCAAAGATAAGTCACAGCAGGCGTGACAGGAGGCTGCACAGTCGAAGAACCAAGAGCCCTGCTCGGTAAGAGAACCGTCGACAGGAACATTGACTGAGGCCCAAAGTTGGCGGGAGGGTTTGCCTTTTTGCTTACTTCCCATGCGCTGCAAACCAGGACATTTTTCAGCTGGGACCATACACTTGGCGGCGGTATGGCCAGGTTTCGAACACCTGGGGCAGATGATGTCAGCTTCCTTCTTCTGGTACAAGATAGGGGAAGGAGTACCAGACGAAGCACTCATAGGGCTGGCTGTATAGTTCAGCCTGCCCGCCCACTCGCAATAAAACTCTTTGACCTTGTCCGGAGTGCCTATTTCGGTGTTGGACTCAAGATACTTCATGGCAAACGTATCATTGTTGAACCAGACCAAAGTATTCATAGTACGAATTTGGACAGTTGTAAGGTCGCTGTATCCGAAGGACATGTCGTTGATAAAAGCACCTGCCTTAGTTCTGACATCAGTGTTGTCAGTCATAAGTTTACCGTAGCATTCCTTGATAGCGAAATAGACATCAAATTTGTTGCAAACACCAAACGTCTCATGAATCCAGTCAAAAGCATCTTTTCCAAAGAGCGCTTCGTCATTGATGCGGTCCAAGATGTCCTCAGAAACAAGGTGCGTGAGGCAGTCGGAAAAGAAAGTGTTGCAGATGCTGATAAATTCAGTGTGTTGAGAAGGGTCGACAATAGAAGAGATCTGGTTATCAAGAATGTAAAGTGGAACAATAGAGTTGACACGAGAGAGATAGTAGCGAACTCTATTGAGCCAACGGCGGTAGGACTTTTTGTCAGTCAAGACATGAACTGAAGGAAACTTAGAGAAGGATACGGGCGGGTTGCTCATAACCTGTTGAAGAGCGAGAAGGTCTAACATAAGGAAAAAGTTGATGAAAGGATTGTTAAATTTGTATTGGTTAAAGAAAAGAAAATTATAAAAGTTTATGTAAAACAAAATAAAAGTAAAGTTTAAATAATAAAATAAGGAGGAAAAATTTTAAAGAAAATTTTTCATTCAGAGTTGAGTGGGTGTAAATCTCAGCACGTGTGTACTTTTGAGACTACAGTCTCAAAAGTCCAAACTAGGGTTAAAACCTAATTTTCCCCATCAACAAATGTCCCAACATACATATACATAAATGCTGCTACATGTTGGTTGTTACCCGGCACTTCGTACCTCCCAACACTTC
>QVTG01000110.1:0-23879 GCA_013305925.1 Geotrichum reessii | reverse complement strand
AACAAATGTCCCAACATACATATACATAAATGCTGCTACATGTTGGTTGTTACCCGGCACTTCGTACCTCCCAACAACTTCTTGTTCGAAAACTCGTTTCTCTATGAATCCGATCTCTTAGAAGACGTGCACTGACAGAAAATGTACCCAGCATCCCCACAACAATGTCACTTTAATTGTTTAATGTGTTTGGAAACTGATGGCCCAGCAGCTACCAAAACAGAGCTTTTGACCGTATGGAACCAGTAATTGGTAATAGCCTAAATTTCAGGGAAAGCCAAAAAGATTCCAGTGGAGTCATCTCAATATCTGGAAAAAATAAATAAGTGTGCGATAATATCGGGACTGTTCAAATGAAGCACACATATTTGTTTTGTTTGATGTGTTAGTGTTCAATTCTTCAAAAATATTAATTTGTGATCGGCAAATCTCATCAAAAAAAACAAAACCATAATATGGAATGGTCAACCATTTGGCCAACTTTAAAGCCTGCGAAAGCGTAAACGACTCCAGACTGAGCAGCCCTAAGATGTTTAATATAATTTTTTAGGCTAACAGATACAGTGAAAACAACGATTTCCCAATGATCCGTTCATAGAACATAATCAATTTCAAATCAATTACATTTCCAGTAATTTGATTTTTCAGATAACCTCCTAGAAGTATGACACAGATAAGAAATTTTTGTTCCGGGTAACCCATCTTCCATTGAAATCAAACTTCAGTTTGTTGCGTTGAGATTTGGCAACTAAGTTTGACACCATCAATAAGATGGTTGTAGAAAGTAGATCAGAAAAATAAATGAAATAAAATTAATGATATTTGTGTTATGGAATTAAATATGAAAAATTATAAAATATATAGAAATAAAGAGATGCTTGTAGTCTTAGAATGCTCAGAGCAAATACTTTATAAAGTATTATCAAACTGATATGAAGTAGGTGTTAACTTTTGATAATACATCATTTGACATTGGTGACACATTTGAACTTTCAACACGTCGGCCATGGTGACGATGGAAGCAAGGCATCTCATAATCTGTTGTGATTCTTGTTTTGCAACACTTACGGATTGTTGAAGAAGGTTGAGTGGATTCACGTTCAATAATGTGTATTGATTATTTTGAAATATTAACGTCACTTAAAAATATTTCTTGAAATGAGGCAATTCCCCTTTCTACATAGTTTTCGTTGGCAGTGGCAAATAAAGTTTCAATGAAAAATGAAGCTTTTACGAAACTTCATTTTTCTTTTGAAATATTTTTTTTCGAGAACATTCTATGTCTGTGAATTTTCCAACAAATGATTTTTTTTTCAGAACATTCCATTTTTGAAACACTCTATTTTGAAACATGTCACAACCTGGTCATATGATAACACATTAATTTCAACAAAAGAAATTACAGTTGCTAACACTGACAATCGACTGCAAACTGAAGTTCTACAACAAAATACTTTACAAAATACTTCACCTCCAAAGCCGTAGGTATCATAGGAGCTCTTGGCAGTGTGCCTAGAAGTATTCCTAGTCAGCAAATTGAACAACTTTACATCTCATGTTTATAGCCGATATTCGAATATCTCAGTCCCGTTTAGTATCACAAATTGATAAGTCAATGTAAAGATAAAATTTGAGAGATCCAAAATACTACTTTATGTAGGATTGTGAATGGATTTAATTCTGCACTTGTTGAGACAATTTAGCGCGGTGCCAATACCTTTCACTTGTAGTCTTAAGGATGAAACAAATTTGTGACCGGTTCGCTGTCAAGGCAGTCCGAGCCGGCTGCTTGAGAAAACTTGTCAGGGAACTTGCTGCTTGTAGTGAGTTACCAGAAGGACTGAAGTAAGAGACCGCCTTGGAAATTTTTGAAGTATGATCAAAACAAAAAATCTCGTTCAGTATTGTAGAAGCAAAAAAGCACCATGAGCTGTACATCACGAGTTAAGTGGTAAAAAAACTATGACAAGTCAGGTGGACTTTAATGACACTATTCTCGCACTTCACAAGAGTTATATGAAGGCAATACCCAAGCCACTGGTGCACATCATGGTGATCTTAGGAAATGTTTCCAACAGGGGTGTATCATTGAGAAAGATTGTAACTGCAAATGTGGACCACTGGATACAATTAACCACGTTCCTAAGGCGTGCCATCTGCACCCTGTGGAGCGTATCTTGTTATATGAAGTTTTCCCTAAACTTGATCTAAAAATTCTGCTTCATACTAAGAGGGGTCTTGGAGCGGTAGTCAAATTCATAAACTCATTACCGCAACTTCTTTGCTGATGGTTAGCTTGATTATAACAGCTCGTTAAGGGTTTACTGTGTGTCAATCTCTGTTATGATTCAAGCAGATGATATGTATCTGAGATTTTCTTTAGCACATGTGTTATTTCATGGAGAATCCGACGCCATCGAATGCCTGTATTACTTAGAACACTAATTTCAAAGTCTCATAAAAATAACGTTTTTGAATTTTACCTTCATTGACTTGCTTTTGTTACGATTGACTTTAGTATGATATATATAGTTAAATCAGTATTTTATATTTAAACCAATGTTTTACAAAAAAAATGTTTTGAACAAGATTTTCAGTTTTCATTTACACATAAAGTTATAAATCATCATGATCATCGAATATAAACTTTCCATACTTTAATTGGTCACAATTTTCGGAAAAGTGAGTACTGAAAATACGCATATCAGTGTGTGTTGTATAGATATACAAAGATTGGTCATATATTACAATTGTATTGATTACACCTGCCACACGGGATAATTTCCCGACGTCTATATAAACCACTTTACTTTCACTTTACGTTATATTTTAAATAACTAATTGACCTTGTATCTATTATTCTATGTACACACCTCAAACAGATTACACACTTTTCTTTTCATAGGAAGTGCATATAGTGATAATGGTTAACTCCATTTTCAAACAGATTATTATTAGTCACTTTTGCGCTACTAGTAACTTTTTTCAATCTTACGCAGCCCCTGGAGTCAAAATGAAAACCATATTTTCATCGTTGTTGAAGTTGATGTGTTGTCTAAAATATTCTAGAAATATAATGTTCCAAAAAAAAAAATTAAAAAACAACATCCTGAAAACTGGAATAATATTCTGTAAGACAAACAAGATTTTGTGAAAGTTTCATTTGTCATGAAAACCTAATTGACCTCAAACCTCATTTGCCACTGCCAACCAAAATATTAGAAGGAGTGGATTTCTCCAAAGTTGAAAAAGATTTTCAAAGTGACAACAATAATCAATTCAAGATAATCAATGTATACACACTACTAAATATAAATCGACCTGACTTTTCCGAACAATCTATAACGCTACCAAAGCAGCGAAGAAAAAATTACAACAATTGCGGCATGGTTATAACCGCCCCTTTGCGTATTGTGTTTCATTGTTTGGATATCTATCTTTCACTATGGTAGTCGCATCCTTATTTTTCTGTATCCACGACTGTCTTCAAACTTTTGTATTCCTCCTGCTCCTGCTTTGGGATTTTGTTGGTATATAGTGAGGGGAAATGATGTATGGCTGCAATTACTACAAACAACTCGTTGGTTATTTGCGTGCTGATTTGTTTTTATGATTTACAACAACTTTTTTGATCTGCCATGGTTTCAATTCATTTTTCAATCATAAAAATATTATTTCAGTCACAATGTTCTACCAGCTGCCTGCCAATTCATACTACCTAAACACCATCAGTTGCCGTTACATCTGGTGAAAATGTTACAGCGGCTGCAACAAATCTTTGGTTTTTACTTTGATTGCTGCAAGCTGAATCTTTATTGTTGTAATTCTTGTTGGGCAACGGTCCTTGTAACTCTTGCAAAGCAAGGGTTACAGATTGTTCTAAAAGATTGAGTGTATTTATATTTAAAAATATACATGTGTCAATTAATAGAAAAGGAATAGCCCAATGTAACCGTCGGTGGTTTCAATTATGGTTTTTTAATAGCTTTTCTAAATTGGAATCTCGGGTTTGATTCTTTTCTCTGACATTTATTCGCTATTTCTTGTCACAGGAAATAAAATGTGTCACAAACAAGCCGGCTGAATATTGTACATCACGTGACGATTTTCATTGGAACTGGTTTCAAAAGTTTATCAGAGGGGATGCTTGGGAGTAATCGGTAGCCTCAGCGCAATAGGTAAGCCAGTGGAAGGGACCACTCCAAGTGGCTGCCATACTCACCCCAGAACAACCACCAGGCGATCACGTTTGTCCCAAAATGGCCTCTTCGGTGTTTTAATCCGAAGCCAAAGATTGATGCGACTAATTAGGGGTTGAGAACGCCTGGATGGGGCACACCCAACAAACTAACAGCAAAAAATAATAACAACTGACATCACGATGGCCAAAAGAAAACCTATTAAGTGGGTTCGGTCTGGGAGAGTAAGTCCGTGTATAGTCGACACAAGGGGATGCCCCTTTAAGTGAATGGTAGCAGCCAGCAATGGATACAGGTAGAGCTGTATAAAACTTGGCACGGGGCGGTACGAGAGAGACGTTGAGCAACTCAGACTTAGCTCTAAAAGGTACGAGGCAAGGACACTGGGGATAGAGAAAAGGTAGGTGACTATACAGTCCATCTCAATCAGTGTATAACGCCAAGTAAGCGAGAATAAAAAAGATATTTCATAACTTGGGGAAAATTTCCTCTTTATATAATTCGGTTGGCTGGAGGAAATAAAATTTTCATTGCAAATAAAGCTTTTACGAAACTTTATTTTTCTTCCAAAACACTCTATCTCTAGAATAATTTTTTCAAGAACATTCTATCTTCAGAATATTATTTTCTAGAACATTCTATTTCTAGAATATTTTTTCCAGAACATTTTATTCAAAAAATATTCTTTTTATAGGATATTCTACTCTTATTACATAAATATCTTAACCTGATCATATAACCACATATTAACTTCAACACAGTCAATTCGTATTTAATAGTGTGTTTACACTGATTATCTTGGTTTGATTATTGTTGTTACTCAAAAATATATTTTAACTTGGGGGAAAATCTTCTCCTCCTATGATTTTTGTTGGCAGTGGTCAATAAAGTTCGCGGCAAATAAGATTTGAGGAAATAAGGTTTTGATGACAAATAACGTTTTTACCAAACTTTATTTTCTTTTTACAGTACTCTTCTGATTTCTAGAAGACTTTTTATTGAAATATTCTTTTTCTAAAATGTGTTGAAGAAAGAAAAAGTCTGACATGAGGAAAAGTAGATAAAAAGATTGATACATAAAAATTGGTTAACGGAAAAAAAATAGGAAAGTTTATAAAAAACAAAATAGAAAATAAAGTTTGAATAATAAAATTGGGAAAAAATTTTTTCATTCAAAGTTGAGTATACGTAAATCTCAGCACGTGTGTAATTTTGATACCTCAGTCACAAATGTCCTAACTAGGGTTACAACCTAATTTTCCCTATCAATCAATGTCTCAAAACACATATACACGAATCCTGCTATATGTTGGTTGTTACCCCGCATTTTGTGCCTCCCAACAGAATGTTCTATTTCTTAATCTTTTTCCAGAGTATCCTTTTCCTAGAATATTCCTTTTCTAGAATGTTCTATTTCTTAAATATTTTTTTTCTGGAATGTCCTTTTCTAGAACATTTTTTTCTGGAATAACCTACCCTAAAACAATAAGTGCCTCAACTAAGTCATATGACAACACATTAAATTTGACATTTATTGGTTCAGAAGAAGCCACAATCAAATTTTCTTAGATATCCGAATTTTTAACTATTTTTAAGTAACTGTTTCACAAGTCATTTATTCTACAGAGGGGTACAGCTTCATTTTTTTTGCATATACTCAACCCTCACACTTTCTCACCCACCACGTCTCCTCAACCGGAGACCTTCCATAACCGCGACAATGCTGGCTACTGACATTGACGTCTGAAGGGAAGAATTTGTAATTTTTCTCAGTCAGAATTCACTTGTGATGTTCTCAATACTTGAGGGAAAGAATGTTTACCACCTTGGTGTCTGCTTCATATTTATTGGTACGAATACCTTGAACTTTTTTGTTACTGATTCTTTCTTTTTTGCTCCTCTTCTGGGTTTATTTTATCATAAGTGATAATATGAAATTGACTGCTTGAGTGCCTAGATAAAAGGTTGATTGATTCCGGCAACACTCATATCTCAGTTCATAACTTCTGGTACTGTTGCTGTATTTCTTTTTTGAAGTTTTTGAACTTCACGGGTTCATGTTACTCTGGTCAATATTGATTGCTGAAGACAGAGTTTATTTATTGATTCAAGAAATCCATCATATGTAATAAAAGAATACAAAATCGTCCACTTCCGGAAATATTTACAGGTGATTTGGAAATAATCTTTGTGTGATACTTTTGTTTGGAGAGATATGTTTTTATGATACTCCTAACGGATAACGAGAACTCAAATTGCCTTCTGCGCAAAAAATTGTTTGTGCGATACTATCAAGAGATGACCGAACGTCAAGTTGCTCTACGTACAAATATTTTTGTGTGATACTCTAAAAATAGCCCAACTCATATTGGCCATGAAAAGCTTTAATTCTCCTGCAAATATATTAGCTGCAGTAACTTTTTCTTTTGTTTTATTCTAATGATGGCTATCCTGTCTATATTTCATTTTTCTCTTGGAGAGTTGTTTGGTACTACAATAACTCGCAGATGTCATATATTGGAAAGTGACATTACTTTAGTTAACCCACTCGCATGGCATCAAAATTGATCCTGCAAGTTGTCTATTATTTTTGTTGTTATTCTTGCTTTGCAAAAATTACAGATTATGCAGAAAGATTGAGATGATTCATATTTTATAGTGTGTATATATTAATTACCTTGAATCGATTATTTTTGTTACTCATAAATATTTCTCAAAATGAGGGAAGATCCTCTCTTCATGTAGTTTCAGCTTGCAGTGGCAAATACAGTATATGACAAATAAGGTTTGTAGCCAATAAGGTTTGTGGCAAATAAAGGTTGTGGCAGATGAGGTTTATGGCGAATAAGATTTTAATGTCAAATAAAGTTTTCACAAACTTTATTTTTTCTAGAACATTCTTTTTCTAGAACCTTCTTTTCCTGGAATAGTAGTAATATCTTCTCTTATTTTTGCTTACTTAGCGTTATATACTGATTAAGATGGATTGTATAGTCATCTACCTCCTCCCTATCCCCAGTGTCCTTGCCTCGTACCTTTTAGAGCTAAGTCTGAGTTGCTCAACGTCTCTCTCGTACCGCCCCGTGCCAAGTTTTATACAGCTCTACCTGTATCCATTGCTGGCTGCTACCATTCACTTAAAGGGGCATCCCCTTGTGTCGACTATACACGGACTTACTCTCCCAGACCGAACCCACTTAATAGGTTTTCTTTTGGCCATCGTGATGTCAGTTGTTATTATTTTTTGCTGTTAGTTTGTTGGGTGTGCCCTATCCAGACGTTCTCAACCCTAATCCGTCGAATCGATCTGTGGCTTCAGATTAAAATACCAATGAGGCATTTATGGGACAAACTTGGTCGCCTGGTGGCTGCCCTGGGGTGACTATAGCAGCCACTTGAAGTAATTTCTTCTACCGGTTTACCAATTGCGCTGAGGCTATTGGTTACTTCTAAGTATCCCCTCTGATGAAACCTTGAAACCAGTTCTAATGAAAACCGTCACGTGGTGGGCACAACTCAGCCAGCTTTATTGTGAACACAATTTACTTCCTGTGAAGAAAAAGAGAAAATAAATGTCAGAGAAGGTAATCGAACCCGAGATCCAAATTTGGAAAAGCTGTTATAAAACCAGAATTAACATAGTCGACGCCTACCATTGGGATATATTCCCTTTCTCTTCATAAAAAAGTGGATGATCGATTCAACCTGGGGGTACGATCTTGACAAAGCAGGGATTCAGGAGAATAAAATTAACAGTGGCAAAGTGATAGGTTTTGTCATTTCAAGCCTTTCTGAAACACTTGAAAGTGATTTGAGAGCTTGGATCTCAATAATTGAATGTAAAATGCTACTGGTCGCCGTTTAATATCATTAGGAGTATTTTTGAAAAAAACCTGTAAACTCAGTAATTTGGCAAAGATTTTTTTTTCAAAATTATACATGTTTTTCTACAGGCTAGTCAAATTTTCAGGTCTTTAAAAAATGAATTGACAATGTGTTTTTTTGCCGAAAGCTAAGCTTGAAGACCCTACATTGTGGCGTTTGTTGATTTTGGACCAACATAAAACTCACATTGACGATGACTTAACATTAAATGCATGTAAACCAAAAGTCTGGCTTAGCTGGCTTTTCTCACATTCATCACATGTTACACAACCTCTTGACGCTTCTGTGTTTGCGCACTTAAAAATATTTCATTGCCAAAAAATACAGGGTTTGGTGTCATACGATACCACATTACCACAACAGAAAAGTTTGTTCGGTAAATTTAATAAAAATGCTTCTAATAAAGCATTTACAGTAGACAATCTGAAATTTGGTCTCCGGCCTTTTCATCAAAATTTTATTGATGTTAATCGTGTTAGAGCAGCTTGTTAAAGTTTTACTGTGTGTCAATCTCTGTTATAATTGCAGCAGGTGTTATGTATCCCAGGTTTTCCTCAGCACATAAATTATTTCATGGAGAATTCGGCGCCATCGGATGCCTGAAACAGCTAGAGCGCGCTGAGAACGCTGATTTTCAAGTCTCATAAAAATAAATGTTTTTTAATCTCATTTTTTCTGTGTATATCTTTGTTATTATTATTTAAATAATGTAACTGTGTGATTTAAAGACAATAAACAGATTTTCCATTTATCTATCGATGTTGATCGTGCCGTCAAAAATTGGCAGGCATATCATCATTTACAACCCAGAAGATCAAACCAACAACACCGGAGCCTGAAGTAAGTTACAAAAGTGAAATGCTATTGATTTCTCAAAATAACCTGAACGTCTGTTGGCGGGCTGATGCAGTTACGACACCATTCAATCGCAATGAAGGTTTTTTCTGCGATTTTGTCAGTGATTGCGGCAAGTCAATCGATCAACAAAAAACTGAAATTGCTCTGTTAAGAAACAAACTTTCTATTTCAAAATAACAACAAAAGGTTGAGATGATTCTCGGCCGTTTCAAAATTTATTAAGACCCCAATAAAACCATTGACACAGCCCAGTATATCATACCAGCTTGTGAAGCTCTTAAGAATCTTTTTCTCAAGAATAAAAATTCTGACATGCCTGAAAGAGCAAATACAAGAGGAAGCAAAAGATTAAAGACAATACTACGGTCGAGAAATTACATGCTGATTCAAATTATTAGCTATTGTAATAGTTGAGATAAAATTGATTGTTGTTTAGTAGACATTTAGTTCATGGTTTACAAATGGAGATGGTATTCAAACAATAACAGAGCTGGGGCTGATTACGTTATATAATTGAGAAAAATCACAAAATCAGGAAAAATAAAAAAACTCACTAGAAGTCGCAAAAAAATCAAAAATAATGATTGAGATTTAGAGAACAGTTGGGAGTGAATTGAAAGATTTGAAAAACTTTTACGAAAAATAGAAAAAAAATATAATAAGAAAAAGAAAAATATGAAAAATATTATGGAAGACTTTTGTAAAAAATTTGATGATCAAAAAAATAAAAAACATTAAAGAAATTGAAATAATTGGAAAAAATTGTGAAAATTGGAAAAGTAAAACCAAACAACAAAAATTGGAATAACTAAAAAAAATAAAAAAAATTGAGTATATTGGAAAAATTGCGAAAATTGAAAAAAAAAAAAATTGACATAAAATCAAAAAATTAAAAGATTGAAAAATTGAGAACTCGAGAAATTAAGAAATTGAGAAAAATAAGAATTCAAAGATTAGAAAGATCAAAAAATTGAAAAATTAAAAAATTGAAAAATCGAAAAATTTTGAAAATTAGGAAATGTAAATAAATTTAAAAAAATTTAAGATAATTCAAAAAATTAAAAATATTTGGATAGCTTTGAAAAATTAAACTTAACTGGAAAATTTGAAACAATAGAACAATTAAAAAAGTTAAAAAGATTAGAAAAGTTATAAATATTGGAAAATTGATACAATCCTACAAATCAAAACAAGTAGAAAAATCGGAAAAATTCAGAAAATTGCAAAGTTTTGAAAAAAAAGTAAAAAATAGTAAGATTCAATAAATTTAATAGATTGGAAAAATTGAAAAAGTCAAAAAAATTGGCAGAGTTGAAGAAATTACAAAAATGTGAAAAGAAAATTTGAAAAAATTTTGAAAAATTAAAAAATAAAAGCGATTAATAAGTCAAATGGATTCAAAAAATTTAATAAATAAAACATAAAAAACAATGAACTGTATTTGGAATATGTAAAAGTTATCAAATTTCAAAAAATGAAAAAATTTAAATAAAAACAAATTTTCAAAATTTTTTCAGAAAAAATGGAAAATTAAAAAAATTGAACATATTACAAAATCAAAAAATTTGGAAAAAAAAACCAAAAGATAATCAAAAATTTTCAGAAGTTTTAAAGCATTTGACAGAATTTGAAAAACTAAAAAAATGTATCAATTAAATAAAAATTGAAACAATGAAAAAGGTCAAAAAATTTGAATAAATTGTAATGAATCAAAAAACAAAAACGTTTCAAACAATTGAATCAATTACGAAAAAATGAAAAAAATTGACAAATTTTAAACAAATTCGAAAAAATTGGGAAAAATTAAAAATAAATCGGGGAAATTAAAAAAGTTCAAAAAAATTGAAGAGTACCAAAATAGAAAATTAAAAACATTACAAAAAATTGGAAAAATAACAAAATTTTCAGTCAAATATAAAAAGTCAAGAAGATTGGACACTTTAAAATAAATTCAAAAATATCAAAAGGAATTGAGAAAAATTGAAAATTTTTTAAAAATAGCACTGATTAAAACGGATTACAAAAGGTTTGAATTTTCAACATTGACATATCGTAAAAAAAGTTGGTTTGACGAGCCCAATTACTATTGGTCATAATTTTTGATTGATGTTTATGCATGATGTCACAATCTAAAAATTCTTTGAATCTAATGAGATTTTCTTAACAGATCCATGTTTGTTAACAGTCAGTAAGGGGACACCTCCGAAAAGAACTCTTCTTATACACGAAAGCCTGTGTATTTGAATTTAATGAGATTTCACCTGGCGATCCTAAAATATATTTTCAGCTATAATTATACGAGGTTGATATGGATTTTGCCAAAGTAGATGTAATTAGGCAGCGGGGCTGCATATAGCAAGCTAGGTACAGACTGCTGCTAAATAACGTTAGAACTCCATCTATAAAATGAAGTTTAGACTGTTAATAGAAGCTGGTCTCATCTCAACAATGTGAACTGTTAATAAAAGTCAGTTTCATCCTAAAACCTTGATATTGAGTATTAGTTATTACAAAAACCAATATTGAGTATCGGACTTCATTTATAAACTCTAACTCTGATTATTCCTTTGCTTTCTTTCACATCAACTATATTTTAAAAACTTCCAAGAGTTTTTTTCTATTGATGGTTTTTCACGTGGTTAAGAACCTCCTAACCGGGATTACTTCCTACAATTAACTTACGATATTTGATATTCTTTAATTGTTACTCCTGGTCGTGTTCTCAGTGTTTGGAGCCAATTATATCTCTCAATAATATTTGATTCAGTTCTGTTAATTTGGTCCTCGTTACATTTTTTGAAACATTTTTTTTGCATTCTCATTTCTAACTTTCTTATTTTTTTCAATTTTTTTTTCAAATTTTCCAAGTCATTCGTGATTTTTTTCATTTTTGTAACTTCTTCAATTTTCACTCGAGTTTTTTCAATTTTTTTCTGATTTTTATTTTAATCTTTATGATTTCTTCTAAACTTTTTTTGGTTGTATTTTTTTGATTTTTTAATGTAATTAAAACTTAAACAAGATGCCACAAAAAAGGAACATAACACGTGACACTTGCATTTGACACATTAGAAAACAATATTTATGTAATTTAAAAACAAGACAAAATAACAGCATGCACAATTTATAATGTAACAACAGTGCTCAATCTTTCATTCTTTTTGTTTTTATGTATTTTGTTTCATTTTGCTTCATTTTGCTTTTTTTTTATATTTCTTATTATTCCTGATTTTTTTCAATTTTTTGGTTTTATTGTTTTTTTTCGTCTCCTTTTCTTTTTGTTATTTCCATTTTTCTTGCTTATTTTTTTATTTGCTTGAATTCTTGTATTTTTTCAATTTCTCTCAATTTCCTTTGATTTTTTTCAAATTCTTTTAACATTTTTTATATTTTTGAATTTTTATTAATTTCCTTGATAACTTTTTAGATTTTTTTCCATTCCTTCTAATTTTTTTGAATTCTTTAAATTTTTTTTCAATTTATTTTTAAATTTTTTTCTAAGTATTTTGTAATTTTCCCTTTATTTTAGTTTTTTGTTCATTCATTTCACTTTTTTTGCAATTTATTTTATTTTTCTTTTACTTTTTTTATATTGATTCTTTTGTTAGAGGGTCAAGTATGCCACACTGAAACAATTAAAGTGGTGTTATTGAAACCATCTTTTTTATATACTTAATTTATTAGTGACCTTAATACATATAAAAAACTTATTTTTCTTTTGTAAAACTTTGTTCTCCTTTTTCATGTAACGCAAAATTCCTTAATATCATATCCACTTCATTTTATATTCAATTTTCATCTCACTGAATCAATCATGTCTGATCTGCCGAGTCCATCCCAATATTTTTTCTTAATCTCCTTTTCATTTTTTGTATTTTTGTTCAATTTTTCTCAAGCTTCGGTTTTTTTTGAGTTTTGTTTCAAAATTTTTTTTATTTTTCATTTCTCTTATTCATTTCTTCTTTTGTCTCATCAATCTTTTTATTTTCTTTTTCACTTTCTTTCTCTTCATTTTTTTTTTCCAATTTTTCGATTTTTTCACTTTTTACGTTTTTTTTATTTTTTCCATTTCTTTCACTTTTTTATTTTTATCAATCTTTTTCTATTCTTTTTATTTTTTGTTTCATTTTTTTTCATTGCTTCTATTTTTCTACTTTTCTCATTTCTTTTAATTTTTTCATTAATGTTTTTTTTTCAATCATATTATTTTTTTCATGTTTTTCTATTTTTTTAATCATTCTTCTCTATTTTCCCATTTTATTATTTTCTTTTTTTATCAATTTTATTTTTTTCAATTATTTCATTTTTATGCAATTCTCTTGCATTTTTTAACAATTTTATTTTTTTCAGTTCTAATTTTCAAAAATATTTGTCATCGTGTTTTTTTTTTCCTTCTGCACAAAGACAAAAAAAATTGATTAATATTTCGTCAAAGCCATGAGCATGGGAGTCAAAATAAGTAAGGTTATTATTTTAAAACCAATTTTTAACTTTGGTCATTTTTGACATCATACTATGGTAAAACAATTTTCCGATGCCACCTTTGGCTATGTGGGACACAGAATTACTATCTTGAGATTTGTCATATCTTTTTTATTTTTTTTTAAAAAATATGGGGCCGTTACTGTATTTCCAATCAAAGTCATATATTTTGATTCAGTAATATTATCATTTGAACAAATCTTTTTTGCTTTACTTTTATCCAACATTTAAATTTTGTAAAAACCCTTTTTTAATACCCACGTTGAATATGTGGGGTGTTGATTTACAACCTTGCGATTTGCCACATCGTGTTTCTTTTTTTTGTAAACAAAGCGGAGGCGTCACTGCATTATCAATCAAAGCTATAGAGCTAGGTTCAAAAAAATATCATTTGAACAATTTCTCAGAGATTCGACTTTTTTGCACGCTCTGATTTTGCGTGAAGTTTTTGTGACACCAGCTTTGGCTATGCAAAATCTAGGATTGCAACAATTTAATTTGGCATAGTCATGGCTTGACTAGAGGATATTTTCCCAGTATCAAAAAGGTTTTCGGCAAGCTTCTTTAGGGCTAGATCTGGCTTAGCTTTGATTTTTTATATGTGAGTTTGGAAAAGCTCAAAATTTTGGTCTATATCTGAAGGATCATTGCTGTACTGGTTATCAATATTTTGCAGCCGTGTTTTAGATGCATCAATATTTTGCATGCCAATGATAGCCATCTCTTGACTTTTTTCCATCGAGATATTATTATTTTCGTTAATAGTTTCTTGAGCCTCAATATTGTTTATTGTAAGTGATAAAACACATTTTCCGTACTTGCTTTTAATGCAAGTCTTTTGCAAAATTGCTGAAGCAATATCATCTTCTTTGGTATTCCAAGTAAAAATATTCTTGGTTTCTACAACCAGACCCTGCGTCTCTTGTTTGTGGGCTTCAAAAAATTTAACCTGTTAAAAAAGAGTTGTTATTCTTTTTTGAAGATCAGAAATGGTATCAAGGGTAGTGTTAGTATGGCCTCGACTTGTGTTGAGTGTTTGTAGAAAACCAATCTTATGTTTGCTGGTTATAGCTAGCGTTTCTTTTGTTGTTTTCAACTTATTTTCAATCTTGAATTTGGAAGCTTTGAGGGACAAAAGCTTTTTTTTTTTGTAATAAACGGTTTTGGGAGAGTTAAGTATGACGGAGCTGGCTTAACAAGCTTAGTTTCATTTACTTTGTTTACTCCTTAGATTTGTTTCTCTTTAAAACTGAGATCTAAGAGGTTACTATTTTTAAAAAACTTTTTGAATGGTTAAATTGATTTTAATGCTTTATTTATAACCAGACTCATTTTAAGAACTGACTGCTTGGCATAAAGTTTGTTATCAGCATTATTCTTATGTTTTCTAATTTTAACTATTGAGTCAGACTTCTACGTAGTTTTTTTATTTTGTGCTTCATATTCATAAGGATTGTGAGCCCGAGAACGTTCGAGTTGTTATACATTTCCATAACTAGTCAATTCAATTTAGCCATTTATAATCATTTATTAATTCACGTTTCCAAGGCATTTCCTTACATTAAGACTAACTGTTTTTCATTGCTTTATCAACTCCAGCGTCATTTTCATAAAATTTATTTAATATGGGGTTTTCACCCCCTTGAGTAATAATGGAGTTCTACTTTTTTGCGGCGGGATGAACCAGTTTGTTATTTTTTTCTGGCTTTTCTTTTGCTGAAATTTAAGACTCAATTGTTTCCAGCGGTTTTTGAGCGGCATTAAACATTTCCTTGACAATATTAAGCTCTCTTTTGGCCCCATTCACATTTGCCTTAGTCTGTTGATCATTGAACTTTGCCTCTAGATCAGCAAAAGCTTTACTAAGATTATCAAAATCGAATTTCAGTTGATCAAATTTAGCTTTTTGTCCGCGATATTTAGTGTTTGTCACAAATTATTGTCATTGTTTGCCTTTCGGTGGTAGCATTGTTCTGAACCTTTTTTTCAAAAAGCAGAATTTACGGTCCAGAATCGATATTAAATGCTCTTAATTTACCTTGCATGTCATAAATTTGATTTCTTTTTGTGCTTGACTCAAGTCTGAGTTTGGCAATATCGATTCTATCGGTAACCATGAGCAGGCTCATGGTTGATCTAAACTAAGATTTGTTAGAAACTCATCATAGTGCCACAGATATACGTAATAGCTACCTTGATTTAATAAAGTAGAAATTTTGAAATAGTTTGAGAATTTTAAAGGTGTGATTAAAAGATTTAACTTTTAGAGTATGAATAAAGAGTTTTTGTAAACAATGAGAAGTATAAAGTTAAAAAAAGGACAAGATTTTAAGGTCAGAAGAGGATATATACGTAAGGTAGGTGACAACTCCAGACAAAAGAAACAAAAAATATTTTTCAACAAACCTTTTAAAACCATCTACAACAAAATCAATCAAAACATAATAGAAAATCATCATTATTTTACTTTTTTTTATGTACTTATTCTACAATGCAAGGAAAAGCATATTCAAAATTTTAAGGGGATTGTAAAAGGATGTCAGATTTCAGGTCTCTCTGCAACTTAGATTGTCAAAACACTTGGTTTTCCTAGAAGCACTATCCTCCAACTCTACAAACAATTGAACTGTGTCAAATTTAAAGACAACCTCTATGAGAAACCAAAATACATCCATAAAAAACCAGCATTTTTGAGTGACCGTGAGGTAAGAGGAATTCTGTGTGCTATGAAAAAAACCCTAGAATTACACTCAATCGACTCGCCACTCAAACAATAACAGGACCCACAATTAGTATGGCTTTGATCCGACAAGTTCTACGACGAAACTGTTTTAAATATTGTTTACCGTCTGGTCGACTATTTTTGAAAACATGTCACAAAATAAAACGGAAATTGTGGGCAAAAGCTTATGAAAATCACACAACTTTTGACTGGGCGACAGTTATCTGGTCAGATGAAAGTCATTTTGAGATTGGTTTTTCAACGAGAGAGCAACCTCAATGGATACAATATTACAAAAAAAACATCTAAGAACGGTCTAATTATAACACGCCCAACTGTTCCTGGTAATCGTCAAAAAATGAGCGCTTAGGACGCTTCTTCTGGAGCAGGTACTAGCGATCTCTATTTTCTACCACAAGGGGCCACCGTGAATCACCAATTATATTTGAAAGCTCTTAAAAGTAATTTGTTACCATTTATTGAAAAAACTAAATCAAGATTTTCAGACAAGAATGTTATTTTTATGCAGGATGGGGCTAGTTATCATTTTCATAAAGAGGTAAAATAATGGTTTTCGGATCACAATATTGAGACTATGATTTGGCCACCGTAATATCCTGATCTTGACCCTATAGAAAATATCTGGGAATGTATTAAAAATGATCTGTCAACAAAAAATTCATATGTTACTTCTTATGTTGAAATGGTTTCTATTCCATCAGAATCATGGTTGAATTTGAAGCCAAGTTATTTTAATAAATTAATAGAATCTATGCGGAGGCGAGTCAGTAAAGTAAGAAAACGTCGTGGCAAAAATATGTCACATTGATCTAATTTTTTGCTGATTGATACTTTAGACATTGAGTAATATAATACTACAATTTGAGCCTTTTATATAAATATTTAATATCAATGTTTTGTTATTTTTCTTTTGATTGTGTTTTATTTTTCAACCATGAAATAAGGTTTTGCAAAAAAAGTCTGGAGTTGTCACCTACCCTACGTATACATGCATAATGTCTGAAGAAATTACTTTAAAAATAAAGTTTGTTTATGTTAAATCGACTTGTTTTTTAAATTTATTTGTGATATTATTTTGTCAAGTTTTAGTGTTTATGTCTAAACTCTTTCAAAAAAAAATTATTTTATAATAATTGGAAATTGATGACCTATCATGCTTTTATTATAATAAATTTGAACGACAAGAATTTTTTTTGTTTTGCGTGTGCGCTTAATGTTGGAATATTTTAACAAATTGAGGTCTAAATATCTAAGTCTGGATGAGATTGTATTAGATGTGGTATTGACAGGAAAAACAATTCATTCTCAAAAATAATTAAAACGGTTTCTCTCTTGTCTCTGATTAAATTCAAATTGGTTATGAAAGATATTGTTTTAAATTAAACACACCTAAAAAAAATGAGCTTGTAGTTTATAGTTTCATCAGTTTTTGAATTTTTCAAAGCATCTAATTGATTGGCTTTGGGAAAAAATGTAATGACTATTATGAAAATGAAAAAAAAAAAGAAGAAAAAAATACCAACATTAAGTGGTTCGGAAAAACTTGACAAAATCAGGTACCATTATTGTTTTAAAGTTTGAACTAATCCTAATAGGGTTTTTTGTTTAGATGCCTTAAATAAACTTTAAATAAGCGTCACAGTAACTCTTGCCCTTGTGAAAGGTCTTGTCCTGAGAATCCTGAAGATGAGACAGACATTATATAACCTTTATATAAGAGCAAAGTAATAAGAAAAAACACGTGTTGTTATTGCGGGGACTGCCCATAGAGAGCAGCCCAGGTTTGTCGTACCAGTTAGAAAAAAAAAAGAAAACGAGAAGACTTTTCTCCCAACAAAAAAAGTTGGACTCTTTCTGACAACTGTAGAGGACTACGCGGAAACACCAACACGATGAAAACAACTCGAAAAATTCACACTCCTCGAGATATACGCTGAAGTCATAGCCCAGGAAGAATAACATTTGAGAACAGACATCTGCAGACATCTGTGCTCGCTCCGTACGGCTAGAGATTAAAACTAAGCTTGACAAGAAGAGTCCGAAAAGATTAACACAAAGAAGCTGAACGCATCCACTTGGCTGCCAGGTACCGGCCATCTCTCGTTACATATTATAGTAAGTGTTTGCTCGTGTTGAAGGTAACATAAAGAGGACCTTCATTGTACTAACTCTCTCGTGAAAGTCAATGGTATAAGAACGTAAACGTTTGGAGTCGAATTAGAAAAAACATCAGTTAGATTGGGAGTTTCCGAATCACACTATTTCTGTAGGTTCGCTTAATACTTAAGAATTCTGGACAGCAGAGACTGCTAGCACTAATTTCTGCAGCAAAATAGGCTTATTGTAGTACATTACTCCCATCTCTTATATCCTTAAGCTTAATAATGGCTTTTACGCTCACGTGACAATAAAGTTTGAAATTTTTGGAACTGACACGTCACATTAAATACACACCAGGTTGTGTCTTTTTTATTATTTCTAAGGCCCTTTTAGTAGTAGTAGCAGTAGTAGTAATATCTTTCCTTATTCTAGCTTACTTAGCGTTATACACTGATTAATATGGATTATATAGTCACCTACCTTCTACCGATCCAGGTGTTCTCAACCCTAATCCGTTGCATCGATCTGTGGCTTTGGATTAAAATACCGATGAGGCATTTATGGGACAAACTTGGCCGCCTGGTGGCTGCCCTGGGGTGACTATGGCAGCCACTTGGAGTAATTTCTTTTACCGGTTTATCTATTGCGCTGAGGCTACTGGTTACCCCCAAGTATCCTCTCTGATGAAGCCTTGAAACCAGTTCCAATGAAAACTGTCACGTGATGTGCACAGCTCAGCCAGCTTTATTGTGAACACATTTTACTTCCTGTGATGAGAGATAGGAAATAAATGTCAGAGAAGGGAATCAAACCAGAGATCCCAGTTTGGAAAAGCTGTTAAAAAACCAGGATTGAGACCACCGACGATAACCATTGGGCTATATTTCCTTTCTCCGCGTTTCACAAGTTGCAAAGCCTCTTTTTTTTCTATAGTAAAATACTTATAAAGTAAGTGAGGTTTTAAGGTTTAGGCATATTTTCCAATTGGAGACCTGAAAAACAGTCAAAAACATAGACAAATTTTTATTATAAAAAATTACGTGATAGTTTACATAGCCAAATAAGGTTTATTTTTTTCTGATTTTTCTTGTCTTTTGTGATTATGTAATACATACTAAACCATAATTCATTGCAAGTATACTTCAATATATTCATTATAAAAGTCGGCATGAGTTGGATACTTATAACGGGGTTCTTCTTTACGAGGTTGATATTGTTGGAGGGTTAAGTATGCCACACTACAACAATCAAAGTGGTATTTTTGAAAAAGGTCTTCCTCTACTTTTTTGGTTCATAAATTCAATACATATAAATAAACTTATTTTTATTTTGTAAAATTTTCTTTCTCTTTTTTATGTAACGCAAAAATCATTAATATTATATTTATTATATTTCAGATTTACTTTTCACTTCACATCACTAATCATGTCTGATCCACTAAGTTCATTGCAACAGATGTGAATCTCTCCAAAATACATATAGTTAGTCAGCGAGGCTTCATATTGAAAACTAGTTCCATCCTGCAGCTGGATAGCTTGTTATAACTTTTTTTGAGAGAAAGAGTTTAGACTGTTAATACGTGGGGGCAAAAAAAATGGGGACCAATTGAAAAAATCTTTTTTTTTTACTGAAGCTTCAAAACTTTTGTTCTTCTACAAAACCAATAAAAATCATTAATATTCCAAATAATTTTATTTATGAAAAAAAGATTATACGCACAATAAATAGAAAATATGTTTATTGTCCTTACAACACATAGTTACATAATTAAAATTATAATAAAAAAGATATACAAAGAAGACATGGAATTCAAAAACATTTGTCTCTATGAGACTTTAAAATTAGCGTTCTCAGCGCGTTTTAGGTGTTTCAGCATACGCACAATTTTTCAAAGGATTTTTAAAAAGATGCCAGTATTGCGGCATGTCTTCTTATCGAGTTTCCAAACAATTCGCCATTCCAAAAAACACTGCTTGCCGCCTGTACAACAAATTAAAGACTGTCAAACTAGAAGGCTACCTAGACAAAAATCCAAAAGAAGCTCATAGAAGGCTTAAACACTTGAGTGAACGTGAAATTGAAAAAATTGTGCGTGAGGTCAAATAAACACCTAGAATATCAATTGATCATTTTCGCACCCGAATCATACCGGAGCGCGAGGTTGGTCGTAGTTTGATTCAAACAACTCTTTGACAAAACCGTTTCAAATTTTTTTCACCATCATCTAAGCCATTTTTAAGAAAGGAACACAAAAAAACGTAGATTGTGGACAAAAATCCATCAAAAATATACTTTTTGTGACTGGACCACAGTTATCTGGTCAGATAAAAGTTATTTTGAAATCGGTTTCTCGACGAGGAATCAATTTTAATGGATTCAAAGTTGCAACAATAGTTAAGAGAAGACTCCAATAATAACACAACTCAAGATTCCTGGTAATCGTGAAAATGTGGGTGTTTGGGGTGCTTTTTCTGGAGCAGGTACTAGCGATCTCAATCTTCTCTACCACCATGAATCATCAATTATACTTGGAAGTTTTTGAAAGTCATTTTTCACCTTCTATTGAAAAGACTAAAAAATTTTTTTTAACTAAAAGTGTTATTTTTATGCAGGATGGGGCTAAATATCACTGGAACGCAGATGTAAAAAAATGGTTTTTGGATCACAACATTGAGATCATGATTTGGCCACCACAATCATTTGATTTGAATCTTATTAAAAATATTTGGGGCTATATAAAAAAAGAGCTGTCAACCAAAAATCCATATGTTACTTTTTATGATAATATGATTTCTATTATATTAAAACTATGGTCAAATTTGAAACCTAGTTATTTTAATGAGTTGACAGAATTTATGCCGCAACAAAATGACGATGTAAGAAAAAATCACGGCGCAAATACATCTCATTGATCAAAAACTTTTGTACATTTATACTTCAAAGATTAAATATCATAAATTTATGATTCAAGTCTTTTATATCAATATTTTATATCAATTTTTTGTTAATTTTGGTTTTTTTGTGTTTTATTTTTCAATCCCAAATTAAGGTTCTTTTTTTTTCAGAAAATAGTCTCCATTTTTTTGCCGCCCACGTACAAGCCAATCTCATCTTGATAATGTGGACTGTTAATCTAAGTCAGTCTCATCCTAATACGGTTATTAAGTATTAGTTATTATAAGAACCAATATTGAGTATTGGCTTTTATGAACTTCAACCCTTGATTAGTGCCTCGTCTTTATTTACATGAAAAATATTTGAGAAGCTTCCGGGAGATCCTTTCAATCATCAATAATCTTCTACGTGATTGATAACCCCCTAAATAGGATTACTTCCTACAACTAACTTATGATACGTGATATTGTTTGATTGTTTTTTCCGGTAGTCTTCTCAGTGTTTATAGCCAATCTGTTAGAAAATGGAGTTAACCACCGCTATACACACTTCCTATAATCAGGGAAGTTTGTAAGCTGTGTGAAGTATGTATATGGAGTAATAGATAGAATATTAATTAATTATATAAAATACAAAGTAAAGAAAAAGTAAAGTGGTTTATATAAACATTGAGAGATTACCCTGTGTAGCAGGTGTAATTAATACAATGGTATTATATGACTAAACTTTAAATATATGTACAATACACGCTGGTGTATGTATTGTCAGTAAGTACTTTTCAACACAACCATATCTCTTAATAATATCTAATTCAGTTCTGCTAATTTGGTTCTCGTTACAGTTCTACTTTCAACCCTTTGCTTCAGAGTACTGTATTTAATTTTCCATATTTTCCTTAATTTCTAAAGCTTGAAACGTTTTCTGGATCTTTATATTGCTTAATACCTTTTAAAAGCCTTTACTCAGAATTCATGATAAAAATGATACTTTACAACAAAAGAAAGAAATAAAACTAAAAATTTAAATTAAATTTATTTATAAACCAAATTTTCAGTTAGACTGGAGCCACTTTCATGATAAGCTACTTTCAAGTAAGGTTGAGAACCTGTAGGTTCCAAATCTTACGTGAAAGTGACGTGAAAATAGCCAATCACGAGAGTGAAAAATTAGCTAAACGTGTCATTTTGGGTAGTTATATCGCTTAATAGCTTTTAGAAGCCTGCTAAAAATCCATGATAAAAAAGATTGACACTTTACAACGAAAAAAAAAAAATTAAAATAAAACCTTGAATTTTATAGGTCAAAACTTTCAAGTCATTATCACAATAGGCTACTTTGACATTAGGTTAGAGATCTATATCAGAAAAGAGATTTAACAAGGCCATATAATGGTTTCCAATCTTTAAAATTTCATGGCTGTAAGAATTTTTAAGTAATTGATCGGTAATCAAATATTAGGACTTATGACCGGTTTCAAATGAAGTTTAACACGAATCTGATTTTTGACGTTAAGTTTAATCATGTGATAGTAAAGCTTTTTTAGGGTAAGGTTTTCATTTAACCAAAAACGCATTGTATCTTCTAAATAGGTATCGTATTTGCGCCGCATACAACGAAAATCACCAAAATAAAACAAATTTAAGTTTCAATGTGAAATTCTATTAACGACCTTTTAATAAGGTCTAAATTTAAAACAAAAGATGTTATTTGTTTCAAAAATTCCGATGATAACGTAACAGTTGATGTAAGAAATGTAGGTTAGAGACCATAAATGTCATCGTGCTAAACAACTACAGAAAAACCACGCGTCACGGTAACCCTACCCACGAGTAGGTTAACTTCCTAAGCTTTCCTATTTAAGCAACGTGCGTTGCACCACGTAGAAAGCAAATAATAAATAAATGTAGTTGTGTTGTCTATGGCGTCAAAATGAGTAATTCAAAGTGTTTGATAATAGCCAAAAATGAGAAGCATAAAAGGGGAGGGAAATCCCTTTCCAAAGCAGATGTGTGTTTCTTGACTAAAAAGAGATAGGACAGCGCAAGACGACAACACACTTGGAAAAGCTCACTCAAAACACTCAGCTCTAAAAATCAAGTTAGAACAGAGAATAACACTTAAAGTTGGCTGTTCCGCTCTGGCTAGGTAGGAATTACAATAAAGCACAACTGAAGCAGCAGTGAGAAGCGAAACTTGAGTGAACACCCCTTGGCTGTCACATACACAACGTCTCTCTCACACAATATGTAAGTGTTTGCTCATGTCGAGGGTGAATTCAGAAGAACTTTCATCGTACTAACTAGAGTTCTTTAGCACTTTTTAAACTCGGAGGTCAAAACACAAAAATCAACGTAGACGTTCAGAGCCAGTAATAACGAGCCACTCTTAGATTAAGGACTCTAATACTCTTCTATTTCTGTAAGTACGCTTAACTCTCTAGCGCTCTTAAATGTAGAAGCTGGTAACACTTATTCCTGAAACAAAATAAACTTATTTTATTCGTTCAGACTATTTTCCTATTTCCTTAAGGTTATTAATCTCGTACCGTTAACCATCACGTGATACCCCGTTATAAGTATTCAATTCAGACCGACTTTTATAATGAATATATTGAAGAATAGTTGAAATGGATTATGATTAAGTATGTATTACATAATCACAAAAGACAAGAAAAATCAGAAAAAAATAAACCTTATTTGGCTATGTAAACTATCACG